>VYXF01009487.1:501204-577840 GCA_013397295.1 Polioptila caerulea
CGGCCGTCGGGGCGGCCGCGGGGCAGCAGGGCCGCGCCAAGCCAGCCCCCACGGGCTCCTAGGGGTCGCTCGAAAGTAGGCAGAAACCGGCAGGGGCTGAGCGTTTTGCGGACCCAGCCCGTCCCAGCAGTAGCCGGGAACATCTCTCTGCGCTGCAGCTGCCCAAAGGCGTACCCTGGATCTGCAGACAGCATCGGGCTGGGGGCATCGAGGGGCAGAGCCCTGGGGGGCGGGGGGACCGCAGAGTTCCTCAGCGAAGCCTGCTCTTCCTCCAGCGCTAGCCGGCCGCCCCGCTCCCCGAGCGCTCCAGCGCCGGCGCCCGTCCCTTGCGGGCCAGCGAGGTGCGCGGGGCTACCAGCGAGGTACGCGGGGCTACCCGCAGTCGTCACTGGCAGGAGCCGCCTCTGAGGCACGGGCTGACTTTCGGGCTTGCTAATTAAACGGAGACGTTTGTCAGCTGCCGCCTCCCGCTGCGGGCATGATGCGGCAGAAAGCAAAGCTGAGGAGAGCTCTGCCAGGGACACGAGCGGCAGGTGGTACCGATAGGTCTGTGCTCTCCGCGCTGCTGGGCACAGGTTACTGCCCGGGAATCAAACCAGCCCTGCTCCTCGGTCAGCAGCAGTCAGCACCGACCTTGGACCCCAGACAGGCTCGGATCTCACCTGACTTAAGAGGTAGTTCTACTGGCAGACGGGGAAGACGAATTAAAAGAAAAGGATTTACTACCTTAGGGATGCCAGAGCTAAGCAAGATGCTAAGTTTCTGACTGTCACAATACTTAGCGGTAGCTTGCTCTTTGCTAAGACAGACGCTTGGCTTCCCTTAGTGCCTGAGTGCTTAGCAAGGCAACGAATTAGGCCCATTAAAATAATTCACACACCTTTAGTGACAACTTGTTAAAAGAACAATCACTTCAGTCACAGGCCAAGTGGCTGTAGTGCAGTGGTAGGTGGCAGTGTGAGAGAGAAAATGAGTTGGAGTGCTGGAGCCACTGAAATTCAAAGACAATTGATGGGGGAAGGATTACTGGCAAAGAATTATAGCAAATGACATCTAGATGGGTAGAAGGAGAGGCCTAGGGGATGTGTAGGATTTTTTTGGTTTTTGTTTTTATTCATAAAAGTGCTATTATTTTTATTTTATTTTATTTTTAACTTACAATCTCTTTCGTGATTCCAAGAAAAGGTCACAATTCCCGTCTCTCAGTTTTGTCCATTTTCTTTTCTGAAGCAGTTATACTGAATTGAAAGGGCCTATTCACGTCTCTTCTGCTCTCTGTCTCGCTCTGACTGCCAGCCCCGAGAGGCTGGGGCCCTTCCCCAGGGCCACGGTGGAGCCCTTGAGCGGTGCTGGAGGAAGTGCTCTGCGGCTGGTCTGAGCTCCCCTCTGTGCCCACCATGGCACTGCCGCTGCAGGCGCTGCCAGGCACTGCTGCAGGCAAGCTGCCTCTCTGCTGTATTTTTCTGGGATGTCATTCACATGCCACCCTGGCATTGCCTTTCCTAGATGATATTTCTGGGCAACAATTGCAGAGCAGGTATGTCCACTTAATGCCTTACTGCATTCAGGCATCCAGCCGGAGGTGATCTGGAGTAGCTCTCACTCTGACTTAAAGCACACTAGGAAACACTTTGGGAAGCAGCTCCTGGTATAGAAGTTATGTTCCTTCCTCAAGATCCATCTTCCTTTTCTCACAGCTGAATGTCCATGTCTTCTCATCTGGTTTCTTTCTCTTGGGTTAATCCACAGTGTTCCAAGCATGCACTAGCACCTTGGGTCAAACAAGACAAGTGTTCGGATTTCTTTGACACTTGGAAGGTAGAATTATTCCTGCAAGTATTTGCTTGCTCATTCACAAAAATACAAAAATAAATTTGGGTACCAACAAGATAAATAATTGCAGCTGCATCTAAGCTGAATGAAGGTAGAATTTTTTAAAAATATTTTTAAAAGGACATTTTAAAAAAAATGTTATGTCTCTTTTTATTTGTTTGAGATTGAGGGAGGCAGGGGGAAAGATGTCTTTTCTCCTCATCATTCTTTCAGGTATCCAGAATAATTTCCAGCTTGGAAGATTTCTTTATTTCTGCTGGAATCTTTGACAAAATATTCCCTGGGTTTGCTCCAAAGCTCCAGCTGTGCTGGTTAGATCCCAACCAAAGACTGGTTAAAAAAGCACCCAGTGCTGAAAGGGAAATAATTCTCCCTCCCACCATACCCAGACTTGAAATTCTGTCAATTCTCATCAGAGCTTCTAATTGGAGCTGGAATACTCATGGGGAAATGTTTAATTATTTAGTATTAAAGAGGCCTATGGAAATCTGCATATTTTTGTGGTATAGGTACAGGTTTGAGATGAAGAGCTTTCATGACATTGGATGGTAATGGTGTGTACTGTGAACCTGACTGATTACAACTACCTGGTTGCTATTGTTCTGTTTGACTTTTTTTTTTTTACATTTCTTCTTCCATTTCTCGCTGGTATTCACTCTGTGAGTTGTTCTTTGTTTTAATGGAACAGTAAGAACTGTGTGAGCTTAAAAGAAGTGCTGTACTTAATTCTTCAGAGAAAAATGTTATTGGGCTGAGCTCCTGTCTGCTACTGCTAACTTTTAGTGCTGCTCAGAGTATCCTCACTGCCAGGGCAGTAGGCACCTTATTAAAAGCCTTTGCAGAGAAGCCAAAACTCACAGGGGCCAGAGCCTCTTCTTAAGTAAATTGAAATAGTTTTTAGTGATTCAGGAAGATGTAAATAATCTATGACAGCTGAGAACCTGGCCCTAATACACCTAGAAAGCCAGTACCTCTCACTCCTAGACATGTTCTTCCAGGTCAGAAGTAAGGCAAGCTGTCCAACAGAGACAGGGCACATCTGAACTGCTTTGCTTGGTATTTTGAGCTCTTCCATTAAGGAGAGAAAGGAGCTTGGTTTGTCTCACCAATACAGCAGGAACTCTTCTAGCTGAGCTGTAATGAGTCTAGAACCAAGCACTGACTCAGATATTGCTGAGTTTCTGGTGATGTACACTGCTTTTTCCTGACTTGATGGATAAAATCAGCAGTGTCTCAGAAGTGATTCGTGATTTGGGGCCAAGGCAAAATATTAGGCAGTGTGTGTTGTGTGGGCCATGCGTGGAAGTGTCCATCATGGAATTCCTGCTGAGGTGTCTGAGGTACTTTGCTATACATGGGAAGAACACTCCTTTTTGTAATAGAAAAGAACTGACACTCAAAGAATCCAGTTTCCTGTGGATTTTAGATATATCCAAAAGTAATGGATAAAAACCTTCATCCTAAAGCAGCAAGGAAAAGAGCTTTTTGCCTGTTATTTCAAACCTAGGTAGGCAAACAATAATAGCTGGCATTAGGTGAGGCAAAGAGATGTGCACATTGGTTTCAAGATAGAATACTAACAATACCAGGCCTGTTATTCTTGTGCAGGTACTCTACTGCTTTTTCTGTTGCAGATGATTATATGAAAAAACCCTCTAATTTAAGTAACATTGTGCTTCATACCAAGCCATATAGAGTAGTACCAGAAAAAGCTGAGGTTATTCTAAACTAAATTTCTCTTAAAGTGTACTAGAAAATAAAGTTTAGGACTGTGATTCAAGTTAGCAAAATTCTGTTTAATTAAGAAATTTTAATCTTTTTCTTATTTGAGTTTTAGAATTAATATCTATATGATGGAGGTTGGAAAATGTTGTACTTACTGAAAAAGTAGTATTTTAGATTTATGCTGACAGAACACCAATTTTTAAAATATAGATTTCCATCAGCTAAATGAAAGAAAATTAATTCCAGAAAAGTGCTTATTTTGGGGCCAGATTTTTTTTGAAAATGAAGTATTTTAAGGTTTTCACTTTCAAAATATTTCTTGATCTAAGAATAATTTAAAATCCTCAGAAATAGAACATTGGAAATCAAACGAATAAATGAGTTCAAGAGAAAAGCTAAATAATTTAAAAGTCTTGGGTTCTGCTCTGAAAAGTATGTCCTGGTGTGCTTTCTTGTTCAGCATATACTGCATGAGAGTCAGGTTGTGGGCTTGTAATGATGTCCACACCTAGGAGCCATGGTCACCCACCAGCATTCCACTCAGCTATGTGCTGCAGACAGAGAACAAAAAATATGTTTTCTGGCCTCAAAACACCTACATACATAATACAATCCATATGTGTCTCTTTTTCAAAAGTTATTTAGAAAAGCTTATTTTATTAGGATTAAGTTTGATTGCTGAACAAATATAAACTTTTGTGCCAAATGAAGAAATATCATATGTCAAGCTAAACATTTTAAACTCTTTTTCACAATTTTTTGATGCATCTTATGTACTTGATGACTATAAAAGAATTTGCCAAGAAAATGAAAGTAATAAAATTCCTCCACCCTCGTGCATTTGCTTTTCTTTTTCTTTTGTCTCCTGAAGCTGTAGGAGGTGTTTGCTGACATAGTTTGCTTTCAGGGCACTTCTGGAGCAACGTGATACGAGAAGTGACTCAGCTAAGCAAACTCAGTTTGTATGAACATCAGAAGCCCTTACAGTGTGAAGCTGTAACTGGGAATTGTGAAAAGAGGCATCTAAGGAGATCAGTGTGTTACTGATATACATATTTCACTAGACTGCTATGAATGTAATTTCCAGTTATGCTGCAATACTGAAAAAATCCCTTCCCAGACCTTACTGCATCCCAACATCTTAGACAGATTTCATACACTTTTCAGACATTAACAGATGTCTCATGCACAGTTCTGGCAAAATCGTCCCCTTTACTTTTTTCTTGCTGTGATGAAAGGCAGCTTTTTGTGTGACCACCTGTGTTTCAAGGTGTTACCTGTGGGGAATTCTGTGGAGCACACAGTGTCAGTCTGGCAGGTAAGGTAGGTAATGGGAAGTCAAGAGCTCTATCTAGACTTCTTTCCTGACTCTGCCACTTATATCTGTAGTGAAACAAAAAAAGAGAGGCAGGAAAGCTATTTTATTATATAAGGAGATTTGCAAGGCATTTATTTTTGGTTTGTTTTGTTGTGGGTTGGTTTGGTTTTGGTTTTTTATTCCATTGCCCTTCTTTCAAAATTGAAATCTTATCTGTTCTTTTTGCTTTTCCTGGCAATAGCCATGTAAAAACAGAATACCAGATAAAAAAAAAAGTAGCTTTGCAGGAATGAAAGACCTGAAGCTTTCTTTTCTTTTTTTTTTGTCTGAGACAACAACTTAGAATTCCTGCATTTTATATTTGAAATTCAGTATCACAAAAAACAGCTGCTGTATTACAGGAAGGGAAGAACTCTATTAAACAGTTGTACTGCTGCAGCATCAATTGCCCCACTTCTCAGAGAGAATACTTATGGAGGTGGGAAGAAACAAAACTCTTCCTCACTGCCATTATTATTTGGATGGTCTCTCTGTCAAGAAGCAGGGGTATAAGAGGGACAAGTTCATCCCACCCCCACCTTCATCCTTTCCTTTGTTTCAATCACACCAATTTTCTCTTGATTCCTTTTCCCCACCTATAAAACTGCAGTGGGGAACAGAGTTTTCAAAAGAATTGTTTTGGCCTGAATCCTTAGGGCCAATTTGGTATCAGACTTCTTATGAAATAAGCAATTTGTAATAGTTGAGAGTTCAACTTAATCTCAAAAAAGATAAAACATATCTTTTTTTAACTTTCATGTACTTTGTGTCTATGTGCTTGAATACATCTACTTTGAAATTTCTAACTGCTTTTAATGGGGAAGAAGGCCTTTTAACTTCTCTAATTCTCCCCAATTAAAAAAAAAAAAAGAAAAATATTTCCAGTGAATAAGCCAAGTTTTCACTGTTGTGGACAAAAAAGTTTAAAGGCAGACAAAGAATTGTTTAACCAGTTGTCTTTTCCTAAAAGAAATGCTGGTTGACTTACATAATATTTTTAGTATATACCTAAATGCAAACTGATAGTTAAGTGCTTTGGTGGATTTGTGCACATACTTCATCTTTTTGCTGAATTTAGATTTGGACCTGAATCCTGCAGGGGCTTGCCAGATGCTTGACTTTGTTTTCAGTGGAACTATTCAGAGTGTATCAAATCCAAGAGATTTGAGTCAGGTGAGCCTTGCTAAAAGACACAGAAATTATTTATATATGCCTTTTTCCCCTGTTAAATGACTTTCTAATTAGTGTGTATATTAAAATGCTAAACTTTATGGATTAGGAATACAATAATAATAAAATACAAAAATAGCCTATTTTTTAAATCTGTATGGTTACCAAAAAGTTTACTCTTTCAAAATTTGCCAAAAAAAAAAAAAAAATCACTTCTGGGAAACTACACACACGAGCCTAGGGCCAAAGCATTTTTCTTGATATTTCCGACAACTGCTCTGTTTTGCTTCTTCTGTTTCCTTGTCAGAAGGATCCTGTTTAGCTTGTTTGGCTAAGGGCAGTAGGATATTTATTCATTGATCTCTCCTTTCTTGCATTATCTTGAATTCTAATTAGAGTTTTTCACGTGCTATTACTTTACTCCCCAAATATAGCTACAACAGACTTTACTCCTCCATTTCTGTCGAGCTGTTCAGAACCATGAAAGAGCTGTCCTCTTACATTCTGGGACTAACCACACTGCCCAGCAGTTCTCCACTAGCTGCTTTCATTGGCAGTTTGATTGAATGGGTTTTTTCCCCCCTCACAAATAACATGTGATTCAAAGTGCCTGAAAAAGTGTTAAGTCACTTGATGTTAGGAGAGATTCTGTAAATAGGACTGGGAGCAGTCCTCTAGGTGTTTGTAATTAATCAGGCTCCAAACACTTGGAGCTTTTGGATGCACTTGTAAAAAGTCAAAAAATGTAAACGGTTTTCTTTCCCCTCCCCAGGAAGTCTTAATGCACTAAAGACGTAAGAGAAGAAGTTAAATTGCCAGTGATCAAATCAATTACACTTCAGATCAGACTGTGGCAGGGCTTTTTGGTTCTCACCCAGATGGAACTAGACTGCTTGTGTAGGAGGTATTATTTCTTGTCAGGATTTCAAAATGAACATAGGAATTCATAGTAAAAAAATTCCTTTTTTTTTTTTTCCAAATATACTAGAACACTTAAAGGAAAGACTTCTTGGGAGCTGATGCCACTAAAAGTTATCAGACACACTAAAAAAATATTGTCTTAGCCATTTCTTATTCCTCTGATCTGACAAAAGAGAGAACAAATGAACAGGATATTCTCCTGTGCTGCAAGGCAAAGAATAACCCCTCCTTTTTAATATAGTAAATTCTTGGATTCAGAGTTCATGGGTTCTTTTGGCTGTGCCTTTCTTACAGACTGAAGTTTCTACATTAAGAAAGCTATGATGTAAAAACATACAAGAGACAAAGTGCAGTGGTTTTTAACTTGATGTAATTAGTAGTTGAGATAAATCCAGATGAGGGCACAGGCTATCTGGAGGCAGAGAGCATTTTTTTGTCCTGTAGAGATAGGACAGCTTGTTCAAAAAGCCTCTGTGCATTAGGAGGGGAGGTGACTGCTGTAATCAGGTGTAACAAAACCACCTTCCCAGGTGAAAAAACCCCCACCATAACCAAATGTGTTTTGTTTACTTCTAATTTAGAGAAATACTTTGTAAAACCAAGTGATTTTATGGTTTTGTCTTTCCAATGAAATTATTTGTTTTATCTGGGGTATAGTCATCTCTTGCTTTGAGTACACTGCCACCAGCTTATGTAAAAGCTTTGAAAATCCCTTCAGTACTTGGACATGCATATTTTAATAGGACAAATTCCACCTGAAATCACCTTGAAGAGAATTATTCATGCTGGATAAAAAGATTGTGTCTTAACTTCAGTGCTGAAAATGCTTATAATATGACACATCTTGCTGTAAGGAGATGTCATGTTAGCAACACTAACTGGGTCCTGTAGGCTCACTGGAGCTCTTGGTCAGCAAATCCCATACATTACAATGATTGCAAGATTAAATTTGTCACTGGAATGCTAGTAGTGAGTAAGGAAGTGGGGTTTTTAAATGCTTCCCTTTCAACAGATGGAAAATGATATAAAGATATTTTTAAAGTTGCTAGAATAAAGAAGGCACAGTCCAGCAAATGAACTCTTGCTAGTTTCCAAGTCTTGCTAAATGTAACATGCTTCCAAGAATTTGGGTAGCAGCTAAATACACCTAACTTTCCTGAAAAAAGCTCCACTACATAAAAAGTGAGTGAAAGGAGGCTGGTAGTGTTTTAGGAATCAGAAAAGAAAAGGTGATGGTGTCCACTCACTGGAGGCATTCAAACCAGCACCTCCAGAGGTGCAGCCTCTTAGCCATGAGGCTGCAGCCTGTTTGTGTGAGACCTGCACCTCCCCTGCTGAAGCTGTTCAACAATCCAGAAAACAATTAAATCAAGACAAGGACCCAAAATTAGCCATCTACTCAGGAGAATGGGGGTGGGTGGTTGGCTTGTTTTTGCCATCTCTCAAACTACTTTTTTATTTTTATCAGGTGTCTGTCAGCTACCCAAACACCTCTTGAGGACTAGCTAGAGCCCAGTTACCCTGTCCTTCCTTGTCTTCAGCCTGATATATGAACCACTAGGTGACAAATCTGTGTTCATTCTTGATCGCCTTCTCTGGTATCATTAGAGCTTTGATTCTTTTGCCATAACTCTTACAGACATTCTTGGTTTTTTTTCATTAAACTGTCTATGTCTGCTGTGGTATTTTGTGCAATGCCTGGTCCTGTAGACGTGTGTGAGATGAGCAGTTGCCAGGCTTGCTCCCTCAGGGAATATAGGGGAAAAATTGCCAAGTTTGTGGATTCAGGCTGGGATTGGGACTGAGATTGATGTAGAGTTGTGCAGGTTCACCAAGTCTCAAACAGTCCTAGGCATGTATGGGAGTTCAGGCACCTGAGGTACACAATTACAGGAAAACATAGCTGTGTACAGCCTTTAGCTGCCTGAGGAATCAGGAAAGAGAGGCAAGCTTTGAGGAGCATGTGCTTGGGCTTTGGTATTTGCATTGGACACAAGTCCAGCTGTGGGTACTTAGCCCTTTACTGGAGCCAGCACTTGACTTCTTTGCAACTCTACACCCATCTTTCAATGGGAAATAATTCCCAGTTTTGTAAATTTCCAGATCAAGAGCCTCCAGATGCACAACAAAATAGACACAAAGTGTTTTTTTATGAGCAGCTGATATTTTAGGATAGGTTTATGAAGGCCTTGTCTTCAACTTTGTGGATAGTTCTTGTTCTTTTTAAGGCTGCTTTTAAAGGTTGCTGCTGAGAATGTAAAAACACAGCAGAAAATAGTCAATGTGGTTAGAAATTAGAAAGTAGCCTTAACTACTAATTGATTAATTTTTATCTGAAAGAAATGTTTTTCATTATGGCACATATTGCTTGCCTGCTGGGTAACTTTGCACTCAAGAGAGTTCCTGAAAAGAAGTCTTCCAAGACACCAATAACTTCAGAGCAGTAACCACTAGAAAGGTTGCAGCAAAGCTGGAACCCTCTGGGGTTAGCAGGGTGAAGCTATAAAGAATCAGAAGCAGGACATACTTTTCTGCTTTTTTTAACCGTGCACACATACGTTACCCACACATGCACAGAGTCCTGTGTCAGCTCAGCCGTAGGGTTTGGGAATTCAACCAACCCCAGGGTCTATGCATGAGCTATGACAGCCATGCTCATCTGTTACAACCATGACTTTCAAAGAATTTACTTAAATTCTTTTTTTTTTTATTTGATCAATGGTTTAAGCAGCATTAAAATTAGGATTCTTCAATTGCCGTAACACAGCTTTCAAGCTCATAAATCTTACAGCCATTGCACTACCTGTTGGAATCAAAGTTTTGCAATTCTCTTAGTGTTTGCAGCATTGTTTAAGAAAGAGAAAAAATAACCAGTGATGAATTATAAGTGCTTTTCTGGATGTCACAGTGTGGTATTTTATATTTCCAGTATAGAAGGTGTTCTCTATTGAGCTGAGGAATCAGAACTGCATTCCCCCATACAACAGGCTATCCCACTTGAATTTCAGCCACTTTTAGAGAACTTTGAAGCATTAGAGCATACTGAACTGAAAGAACTGCTAGGGTTTGGTTTGGGTTTTTTTTTTGTTTCTCAGAATAAAGAATTAGTTAAAAGGTGTCTGAATTCAGCATCAAAGCCCTATGCACCTTCCGTGATCTAGCAAATATGCCCAAACCCTAAAATCCCCGTTCTCTCTAATGGAGATCTTTAGTGGTTCCCAGGAAAGTAACACTGTTGTATGGTGGTTAGGTTCAGAACTAAGATCTGGAGTAAAAGGAGTCAGTGTTTTTACATTTAATGATCTCTAGTTGAATGACACTGGTTAGGGAAGGAGGCAAAGTTTGAGAAGAGTAACAAGTAGCACATTATTTTTTTTTGTGCTTCCTCCTTTGCCTCATTCAATTCACCATGAAATTTAGCCACTGACAACCACCACTGGTTTTCTTGGAGAACAGAGTAGGATGAAGAAATACAGTGATTAAATGTAAAAGACAACCATGCATTGCATTAGGAGCTGCATTCTGCGTGCTTTGGTAACAGGAACTACCGAAGAAAATTAAAAAGAGGTGATTCAGGTCTACCTAATCTTTAAAGTCTGAAACCATTCTCAATTCCTACCACCTCTACCCCTGCCCCACATGCAAATACAGATCTCATTAATAAAATGGGATTTTTTAAAGCTCTTTTAGTTCCAATTGATAGTGCTACTGCCATGACACTCGTATTTAATGTTTGTTATGTTCCCATGTGTTGAACACATGGTTAGCAGCTCTCTCAACCATCAGGACTCATGTAATCACAGCAAAGCAGCCATCATCATAAATAAAGAAAACATGACAACTGAAACTACATATTTCCTTCTCATGGTAAACTCACATGATGAACTGGAGCTCGATGCCATTGTTCACCTAACAGCAAAAGGCTTGGGCATGGTAGACCTAGACCATGAGTGTACTTGGAAAACAGTTCATTTGACCTTTTTACTTTCTTTCATTTGAAAATCTTGGCTTGGTTCACAATCCTGTGATAGTCAGCCACATTCGTGAGTGATAGGGACCTTCATGATGGCAATTCCACATCCACGTTTATGTTTTTAAAAGTGTATTAATGTGAGTGTATGCACATGTACCCTCAGAGTAAGTTCTGTGTCACAACTCAAATACTCTCATCAGTTACACAGTGCTTTTTTAAAACTAGAGTAATAAATATTTCTTTACCAGACAAAAACAATGTTTCAGGGCAATACACTTTATTTTGTATAGCTTCCTTCAAGCACATTGTGTCTCTAATGCATTAGAGGTAATTAACACACTTGCAAATTTTAAAATACTCTAAAAGGTTTTAATTTGATGAAAATTCTAAACAACAGTATCAATATACATGCTCCTTAATTCACATGCATCATAAAGATAAAAGGGCTATTACACCTGGGCAGCTATTTACATTCTTGTAAAATATTGGTTTGGTGAACTCTGAGTGAGGAGGGATAGTTGGTATCTTTGTTCATTGATTCTGAAAGACCAGCACTGTGATTATTCTGTTTAAAAAACTATGTATACATGTTTGGACTGTTATTGGAATAGTAGGAGAGACAAGAATTTTTGCTTGTTTTTTTCTATTTTTTTAAAATCAATGTGGGACTAGCCAATCCCAGTACCGAAAGGCAGCTGTACCATGAAACTGAAATTAGAATAATGAATCTCATTATCATGGTGCAATAGCTATATTTTATTAAAATTTCACAATAGTACTGCTGAGTCTTCCTGGTGAAACACTCAAGCTGCCTGATGAACACAGCAGACAGCTGCTCACCACCACCACTTGACTTGTTCCAGCAGACAGTTCCTGTAAGACACATCATTGTTTTGTGCAGTGTAAAGATTTTTAGTTTTTTCTCTGGCTGCATGTAAGGACAAAACCGGGTCTGAATTGTGATATTTTTCCTTTGCCTACAGTGTGCAGGTCTGTCATACACAGGAGGGCAGCTTCTCTGGCTGCATGCAGTCGGCAGGCAGCCTGCAGGGTTGTGCTGTTCTGGCCAGTTTGCAGTGCTGGATTTCACATCCCCACACAGGGTTGGAGTGACCTGGAATGCTTCACAAAATTACATGTGGGATTACTGATACTATTAAGCAAGCAATGCTTCTTTGCCCATTCCTTTTCAAGCCTCCTATTTCCTGTACACACCTCCTTTTATTATGCACTTGTCCTTAGTAAGAGCTTAAAAAATGAAAAAAATTGCCATCGTGGTTGTTTCATTTTTGTGATTCAAATGGATTTTACTGGAGCTATAAGGACAGAATGTAACTCAGGTTACTTTAGAAGTATTGCTGGAACAGTCAAGAATCTGAAGAAACACAAATTTCTTCGGAATGGCAGTCTAGCCTCCAACTACCTGGAAGCCTTGTAGCTACACCAGTGTCTGGCTGCAGGGTTAGATGGAAGGAATGATCATTTCACACACTCTGGGCCACTGGGCATCAGTGGGTTTTAATGTCAGATTTATGCCATGGTATATGACACACAGACTCTTCGTTGGTTTTGGAGCAATCTTTGTAGCTTTGCAGCATTCAATACCTGTGTGAGGAATAAGCAGGAGTGCCAATAAAAAAAGCTTAAGATATGGAGAATACAAGTTCTGCCACATGAACAGCTAGATTGCTCCCATCCTGTTCCAGCCACTGGAAGCCAAGGGAGCTTTGTGATTCATAGAAATCCCTCATTTCTGTGTCATGTGTGAGTATAAATCCCACTTCATGACATACTATTCAATTTTCTCTTCAAGATATTTTTTAGGAAGGAAATATGATGAAAGATGTGATAGTCCGTTCCAAAATGTTAGAATTTTGCAATCTACCCATAAATGGCATGAGAGGGCCAATTCTCAACCTACATAATTTATTACAAATTACAAATTAAGTGGTGGGACAAGAAAGCAAATGCCATTGACAGCCATATTTTTGCCATCCTGTTACTTTTGTGTAGCTAGGAACCTTAATTTCTTATCAGTTTTAGGTTGTTTTTTTTTTTCCTAAGAGGTCATCATTATTTTACTGTGTCTTTCTATAGGATGGGAAAGGAAACTACTTTTTTGTCCCCATAGATTTGTAACATTAGCTGTAAGTTAATGCTGTATTCCATAATTCCAGAGCTCCATTCACATGGCTTGAAATATTCAGGTGTATTCTCATATTTCAGAACAGGAGAACCCTGGAATATAAAGTTTTTCAATCTCCTAGGGGCAAGAAGGCAATTTAAGCTTCCCAGAACAACTTCAAGAGCAATGATAGCTACCAGTGTTATTAGAGTAGCATATTTTTTCAGAAGATCAACTGTAATGACCTTCATATCCTGGATTTAGATTCAGAGGTTGTTGACACAACCTTATTAACGCAGACAAATGTCTCCATCTTCACTTATAATTTAACAAAACTATAATGCACAATGCTGCAGTTACGAAGACAAAGAACAGCAGGGAAGATTAATTTTCACATAACAGTTCCATTGATAAGGAAGGAAGATGTTCAATTGTTCAGGAAAGCTGTGGGCATGGAACGATTAAAACTAACAGAAAAATATTCCAGTGAATACAGTCAAAAAGCAGTTCTTTAATTTTTAAATTTGCACAGCAATAACAGAGACAAATGAGCCTCTGAAATATTTTGGAAAATGTCACTTTGCAAACCTTGTAGATTGCTTAAATGTTTATTAAAATGGACCAAAAGCCAAAATTCTCTGCGTAAAATAAATACTTTGTCTTTGCTAAGTAACAATATTTGTGAACAAAACATAAAACTATAATTTTCATATGTCAAACATAGTAACATTTAAGATTAAATGTTGGAGTCAGACTTGGCATTTTTTTCCATCTTCCTATTTACAAGCTCCTCATTAAGACCATTTACCTCACATTAGCTATCAAAATGACTAACATTTTTAAAGTTTGCTCCATGACTAAAATAAAAACAACAGAAATGTCCTTTTACCATAACTTAACAAAAAGCAGAACCATACTTTTATCATCTAGGAGAACATGCTGTTATAAATACAGCTGTTTTTCATCTACAATTATATAAATAATAAGCATGCTGCCATTCACAAGGATTTTAATAGATGATTATATATAAGCAATATCATGATCTAGAAGAGGATGGCATGAGTTTTTATCTTTCATTTTTACTGTACTTATTTAGGGCCTTTGTCTTCATCTGAAAATTGTGGAACAGACTTCTTTGCTACAACGTAATCCAGTCGCTGTCCTTGCAGATATGGATTCACACTCTGAAAAAGTTTAAAATTATTTAAACTTATTAGAAACAGGGAAACAGATAAAAGGTAACAAAGATTAGTGAACATATTTATGTATTTCTTATCTGCCAGATATTTACAGACTTGGGGAAAAAATGCTTCCAGGGATTAAATCTAAAAGTCAATCAATGTTTTGTTTCTAGTATTTTTTTTTTTTGTGCAAGACTTCAATTTCAATACACTGAAAGGAATACAAGTGAAGGAGGACTATCAGGAATATAGAATGATCTGAATTGAACACTACCTTTTTGCTCCACTCCTCCTTTCCCCAGCTCAGCACAGAAGCAGCAGCAATTCTAACTCCCTACTTCTCGAAGCAGGACAGAAGGTGTTGGAGAAGTACAGGTAAGCTTTAGCTTCAGTCACTAGCCCTTGGTGGACATTGTGCTGGGATATGAATTAGAGACCATGACAACATTTTGACCAAAGCCTCTTGTTCAGCCTGTCTCCTCTCCAGGAAACCCCTCCTTGCTTCCTGTCTTGATGCTGAGATAAAAAACTGCTGGCAAAGAAGCAGAGCCAAACAAGGTTTTGGCATAGAAAATGGCTCTCATAGCACTGCCAGAACAAGGGAATGCTGGAAAGAAGATTCCTGGAGAGGGTTTAACTTCACTTTGCACCATGCAAGCAGCACAATGTGAGGCTGAAGATGAACAGATCTTGTGTCAGAACTGCTTGGAGATTGTAGATGGAGTAATGTAGAAAGCCTATGCTTGAATTTTATCTATACCAGTGGAGTAAAATTTATTTACTGTATTTGCAAGTGGCAAGCAGTTCAGTGGAGCTTCAGTATGAAGTATCATTTACACCTGCTTTCTGGCCTGTTACAATGACAGTGTAAGCAAAATTCAAGTGTGTATTGTCTCCTTCACACAGATACAGTTCAAAAATTCTATCATGAAGGTTTTTGATGCTAATAAAAACTGTTTGCCTAAGGACAAACTTCAGAGGAGTGTGAATTTTCCATTATCTCCTGATTCTTGTCAGGCTGACTGTGTCACAGAAATTATTTTTCTTGAGATATTTCTGTGCTTCTTTCACCAAAACTTAAGAATTAAAAAAAAAAAATAAATTCAGAATGGGCATGAAATATTTTTTCAGCTATCCCAAGTATTTGTCGAATCTCTGGAAAACATTTGGAGTTTATCTGTCTTCAAGTTTAAGCCCTTGGGTTTCTCCAGATTTGTGGATGCTATCATTAATACTTAGTCATAGCACAGAGCAGCTCTTTTGCTTACTTCTGTTGGGTTTTGGATGTTTTGCCTGCTGCAAATGAAAACATAAAAATATTAAGAACCAGAAATGAATGTGGAAAAATCTTTGAGAATAAACTAAATCCAATGCTTCAAATTGTTAGAAATAAAACATATGTAAATGATTTGTTTGTGTTTGTTTAAAGAAGTTCTGTTTAATGTTAATTTAGTGAAATTCAACTGTTGCATAAACTTCTAGGAATTATTTGAAGATTCCTAGGAAGATTAATTGGTCTTTTTTTTGGAATGGTACTTGCTAGCTACTTTTTGAAATAAAGTAGAAAAGAATGAGACTACATAAAATTTTGAATCCTTCTTAACCAACAAAAGAAAACACAAAATATAATGCAAAATACTTTGGCGGGTTTGACTAAAATGTTTAATCCTATGCAGCTGTGCAGAATTCAAAGCAATGCAAGTTCCCGAGCACCTTTGTACACAGCTCTGAGCCTACGGCAACTTGGTGATCACAGAAGCAGTCCTGACACTTCTGGACGGGGCTGTCTGCAAGCACAGAATTTGGGAAAAGGGGAGAACTGCCAATTAAAATTAGAAGTCACTGTGAACCTCCTTGTCTTGTCCTGCGAGTGCTGCAGAGAAACGAGCAGAGCAGCAAACAGTGAATACGTGGCTTTGCTGTGCACACTGATCACGGGCATGCCTGCTTGCATGAGTGCTTAGAGAGGTACAAACACGTACATGAGTATACACACATGCTTAGATGTGCTTTTCTAGAGGCCAGTAGTGCCTCTGTGACTGTTTCACTGTAGCCCTGCATAGACACCACAGGGTTACTACATACATTGTTACATACGACTTGTTTCAACCTCAGATGGGGACATTCAAATGCAAAAAATCAATCTGTTGCCAGATCCCAAAACTGTCTGTGCAGAAAGGCATGGAGGAGTGGCAGGGAGCACCAAAGGCAGGACAGAAATCCAGTGGACTTTTTGATATCTAGAAGAACACACTCCGCTGCTGACAGTTCTAGGTTACTCTTCTGCTGATAAATTCTGAACTGTTCATTAAAGCATTAGTAATCATTACAGTATTACACAAAGTAATTTAAATTCTAATGAATTTGGCATTAAGTGACATGTCGGTGCTAGGAAAATAAGAAGTCTGTTGTAAAGCAATGCAGCTTCAAAATTCTGAGCTACCCCTGGCCATGTAACTGTCGGTGTCTCCAGCTAATATTTCTTTTGTATCCAGTTATGTCAGTCAGCTCACAGAAAGAAAATGTTCTGTTTTTCTTTTTTTTCCCCTCACGTATATGTTGCATGAATTCCACTTTAACATGCTGTTCTAGCTATTAATAAATATTCGGCTGAACTATTTCCAGAGTAAATTCTACTTACTTAAAAATTAAAGTCAGGTGCCGACTCTTTTTAACTTTTCAAACTCAAAAATCATATGTAAGCATGAAGCAGATACCAAGCTCAGGTCAGATCATTAACTTATGGTTGAAGTGTCAACTGCCAGTGATGTCTGAATCAGGAAGAAATTAACTCATCTTCTCCCTTTCTAGCAAAGACTTAAAGTTTGAGAGTTAATAAATCATCTTCACTTATGCTTGTTTTTTAAATTGTGTTTACTTCATTTACAATATAAACTGTGCTGTCATATTTTGAAAAGCTACTTTCTGGCAGAGAGCTAGACTTTTCCTTTTTGTAAAAAAAATACACCAGCAGCAAAGCTAAAGATGTCGACTGTTCCTGAAAGTGGTTTTTTGGTTTTTTTTTCTTCTTTAATAAAAGAAAGGCTCCCACTACCAAAAAAGAGAGCATAGTGAGGCAGGCTGTGCAGAATCTCTCTGTGTGGGTTGCCTTCCTTGTTACAGGAGCAGAACAATGAGAACCTTTTCATCTTTCAAGCAAGTGGGACACAGAGACAGGTGTTTCATCTGAGGTAGAGCAGATAAAGAACCACCTCTAGTGTTATTTACACCCAAAAATATATTCATACACATAGATGGTGGTAATTAAATTCACTATTTTTTTAGTAAGAAATCTGTACCTCTGTTTTAGAGATATTTAAATAAATTCAAATGGTTTTAAACAAATAGGATTAATTTTAAAAGACAGATAATATGAAGTTTTATAATGTTCTACACTTAAGTGTATCTTCTGAAAATGAGAGGCTATTTTGAGAAATAAATCCAGTGTTCAGTCCTGAAGCTGGCTATAGTAGTTTTTCACAGAGAATTTATCGCAGAGACTTCACAGATAATCTAAAATATAACATGGATACATTAGACTATCTCTTCATTTCAACAATATGGTTTTAATTTTTATTAGGCCTCTAGATTGTTTAGGGGCTATGAAATATTCCAATAGTTACCCTCTTTCTTCTTTTTGGACCACCACTGATTTTCTCAAAGAGTAAACTCTTGCTCTGGAAGGGGAAAAAAAAACAACACAGCCATCAAATCCATTACACTCTTTTTAAAAATACTACTTCTGCTGTTAAATATTATCAAGTTTACAGGAGTTTTATGGGAGAAATAAACCACAAATAAATATTTGTGTATTCCTACTAACATTTGCAGTTCTTCAGGACCAGTCACAGCCTTATCAACAATTTAAAAACCAGTAATTTTCCACTATGTTATCCCCCATATTCAGGCAATAAGTACTTCAAGCACATACATAGTCAATGTTCCCCATCATGTGATACATGGTATAAATACATATTTGTATATTATTTTTTAAGAAAAGGCAGAGGGAAAAGAAAAATAAGAATGTGAGGGAGAGGAAGCAGGAGTCCTGCCTCTGGTATATCTTTATATGAATTTGAGGTGACACAAGAACAGGAGCAAAAAATACTTGCTTTACAAGGGATTTTCTAATTCCTTTAAAAAACAGAAATAGGCGTCATTCCTACTGTTTTGTTGTCTTTGCTTATTCCCTTCCAGATATCAACACTTCCCAGTGCAAAGTTCTGCTGAAAGGAGTTCAGCGCCAACTCTTCCTTTGTTTAAGTAGTGCCCTCAATAAAGTTTCTAAAAACCATTTGGTCTATAACATTTTTAATGGCAAACCTTTTAAAAACTGCCAGAAACATCTTGGCAGAAGAGAAAGTTATGATCATGAGAAAAGAAAAAAGAAAAAAAAAGCCAACACAAAAAACCCCCTCTGACCATAGTTTACATAAGTGCATCCACATATTGTTGTATTTCTTATAAGTAGTGAATTCTAATAAAGTCTGGAATAACACACACATGTTCAACACATTTTGTTTCAATTCTGTGTTATGAAGGAAACAAAAACTAAACCCTAACCTGAAAATGGAAGGAGAGAAGAATTACATGTATAAAAGCAGAAGACTGTATAAACAAGGCCATTAATTCTGCTATAAACAACTGACCTAACATTGATTATATAAATAGAAAGTGTAATTCTAGCACGAGACAAATTCACCAAACACTTCTAACTCTTTCTGCAGCCTTGATATGAGAAAAAACAAACATTTTCAAGTGTTACAATGAAATCTGCCAAAATTGTCTGTTTTGTACTCCGTGTGTTCATTAAACCTCAAATTCACAAGACCTATCTCTTGTCCAACCTCAGTTATTTTGTCTGAGCTGTTCCAAAAGGGAACAGAGATGAAGTTGGCCAAGGGGGACATTCTTGGCTAGTCATTTATGCAAACTCACTTCAGGAAAACTTAAATTTAACATTTTAAAGAAACTCAAGGATGCAAGAGTTATTCTCCTTAGGAAACAAAGCACCATCAAAGCTCTTCTTTGGAAAGTATTTGACCTTATAATTTCAGGAGAGAAAAAAGGGTGTTTCTGAAATAAAAATAATTTCATGGACTACTGGAGCTAGCATTTCTGTCATTCTGAAAAATGCCGTACAATTGAACTGTTCCTGCTCAGGGAAACTGTATTTTGTTTAGTCTGTCTGAGAATGTTTTAAGACCCTAAGTACTACTGTACCATTATGTGGAGTACAAAGCAAATATGGTTGTGGAGCATGAGCAAAGAACATATTTGTATGATAACAGCAATCCTGAAAGTATGTTCCACTGCGTAATGGCCTGACCTCATCAGCCACCAAAATCTGCCCATGAAGTGCTCATCCTTCATTGAGAGGTTGTTAAGAATGAAGGCACAGAGTTTTCTTCAGTTTAAGATACACCTCATGTGCATGAGATTTGCTACTTTTCTCTCACTCCTGGAGCTTCCTTTGCATCCTCTTGGCTACTTCGATTAGAGTACTACAGGCTGGGATTTGGGTGGAAAAAAACTAGAAGTTAAAATGCTTTCAACTAACAAAATATGTAGGAGGTTTTTAGATTTGATTGTAAATCATATATTGTAAATGATCTTGGTGGAAGTGTTTCTGGATGCCAACAACACTTCTTCAAACCATCTAAAGAGCCAATTTGCAAGATGCAAGAAAGGCACACTCAGAAAGTGTCTGTGTCCTATAATGCAAAGTCTGACCTGGGGAAAAAACCCTGAAATCTTAGAAACTATGGTTGTACACAAAGATAGAAAACTTCAAAAGTCATTCATCCCACTATTTCCACTGTCCCCCTCTATGTTTTTCACATACAAGGAGAGGGGAGGAGAGTATAAGCTGTGGATCTCACTCCATAAAAAGAGTCTGTTCCCGAGTCTTCCCACAGATCAGCATACTTATATATGGGGAGTTGTCCCAAAGACAGAAAACTTCTTCACCTTTCTTCCCACTCCTAACCCAGAGTATATTTATTATGATTTATATTTGTATCTGCAGATGTATTAGCAGTATTTCCACATAATATTAAGCATCTACATAACCCTACCCTTTGCTGCACGAGACAGCTTCTAGACTTGCTTGACTCATAAAATGTGTCTGTTATTCACAGGATACTGCAGAGGTGCCACAGCTTTACAAGCATGACAGTCTGCCACCAAAATCAGCCAACCAACCAACCTACTGTTTCTGTCCCAGTAGGACAAGCAGGTCTTTTTTTTCTGACCTGCTAGTGCAATCTGGGTTTTTCTGTTACACTAATGAATGCATTTGGCTCCTGGAAAGGACAAGTCACTGAGAACTGTAACACTTCCTCAACCACACAGTGGTGAGAAAAGGCTGGGTAGAAGCTCCCCCAAGAGCTGGGAGCACATGCCAGGAGATGCTGGCTGCAAGGGCTGCAGCTGGTGATGACAGCCTGGTGCCCACTCAGCTTGCAAGAGCTGGTGGAAACACAGTCTGTAAGCATGCAGCCATAACAGCCCCTGGACATCTGCTCCTTGGCTCTTCAACAGAAGCAGGAACAAACTCTTGTGGGCAGAGGGAATTTTAGGTGCTGTGGGCAGTGGGAGGGTAAGGATGCAGTTACCCACTGGGCAGCCAGCAGTGTTGGTCATTTACAGCTTAAGGCAGACAACACTGAGTGCCCTAAAAGATCTGATCTACTTCAGCTCTGCTTTATAAGGTCTCAAACAGCTGATTTTTAGAGCATTTACCTGGTTTTCCCAGGGAATTAAAAATTACAAATCCAGCCACAAAAAGACACCACTTTTTATATTATATTTTGTATTTATATTTTTAACATGTGGTAATATGCAATTAGGAGATGATCAAGGCTATTCTCCTGGATCTCAGCAGCATATTTGCTCATGCACATGACCAGCTGTTTCACCCCTAATTAAAAAGATCTGGAGTTGGCTAAGATGCAGCCAGATATGAATACTGTTTAGTACCTAAAAGTGTTTTAATCCATACATGAGCAGCCTTTTCTCCTGAATTAGTAGCAATGGATGGAGATATAAAAAAAGCCCAGGATTCACTAATGATTTACTATCATTTATTAAATATATATGTTGCTGACGACAACACAGTATGTATTTGCTTGATTCTGAGATATTACTACAGGCCAAAGGTTTACAGAAGTGCTTTTGTAGTCTTCAGAATGGTATTATGAAAGTAAAGTCCTCATGAATAATAAGAAAACTAACAGCCTTATCTGGCATAAATAAGAAAGTTCCCCATCTGGTGTTTTTTAAATGAAAACCTTTGATGGTAATTACTTAGAATGCAACAAGTTTCCAAAATTTGGATTTTTGGCATGATTGTCTCCAGAATTTTAGCACTCACATGAGTAATTAAGACTATAAATCTTACACTGGTTTGATTATGAAGATGAATCATTGTCTCAAAATTACAGCAGGAGAAGAGACTGCCAAACATGTCCATTTATCGATATATGCTTACAGAGCACTGGTTCAGTGCAATCTTAAGTGAAGTGTTATAACAATGTAAAATGAGATTTCATTATTTGCTCTACAAGCATAAATTATGATCATTGTTATTGTTTTCCTGGCGCCTGAAAATGGGATTTGAGATTCGACATTTTAACTGATGTAATCCAAGATTAAGTGGCAGAGCTTTCTTTGGAGCCTCTAGCCTGCAGAAATAGTCTAGCTGCAGTTATTAAAGTCCTTGTATGCTCAGAACAAGATTTCTGCCCTTAGTGCAGCTTACTGTGTCTGTTATATGCAATGTGTCAAATAGGTTTTCAATATAATACAGTGCATCACCTGACTAGGGGAAAAAGCAGCACCAAGTCCTCCAAAATCCTTAAGGTGGGGAGGATTCCTTAATGCAAGTTGTCTGATCCTAGATTTTTTAAGGTGTTTTAAGCTGCTGAACTCTAACTGTGTTTTCCTTCTATTTTTTATGCATGTAGCTGAACAGTGAATAGTCACTGAACCTGGATGTTCTTTTAGATTAGGACCATCTTATGTTTTGAAATTTTAAAATCTGCACTTGGCTACATGTTCACTGTAGCTTGAAATGTGGGGGTTTTTTGCACTTATCAAGCTGTCATGCTTTGGGACAGGTAACAGAACAAGGATTTCTACTTTCTGTTCTTCTGGGGTGTTTATCAATCACAAGCACTATTTCTATTTTGCAGGGCAAGTTCACCTTTTTTGGGAAGTTTCCCTTAGGGTGACTGTTTTTCCAGCATTAAGGACAATACTGTCCTCATGGTTTCATAGCATCCCACACAGCAGACAATACCCAGTTTCACATGCAACAAAAAGGAGCAAGAAGCATGTACTCACCCATTTGCCCCTGTTGGGATAGTCATGCTCTGGATCAAAAAGGTGTTGGTGCAGTTGGTATTCCCTGCTGAACTCTGCTGTGTCTGGGGTGTTTTCTAGACACCCATCATCAACTGCAAAAGAAAGCACTGAGTGCTCAGTAGCTTTGAAACACACATTATGTGCCATGTTCATCAGCAAACTTCTTAAATGCAATCATGCCATTGAAAAAACCATAAAGAAATGGATGACTAGAAAATATCAGGGTTTTTTCTTTTGAAACAAATTTGTCAGAATGTATTTATTTTTAAAAAACCCCAAACCCTCACAACTTAATGAAACTTCAAAACTGAATGAGTTTCTTTTCTAAATTCTTTCCCTCCTTTATGTTTTTCTTTTAATTATTGTGCTTGATTTTACCTAGAACTGCATCTTGTTCTGATTCAGAAGGGATATTCTTTTCTTTTTTAAATGCTCACAGGTAGTTTTGGAAATTGGTAAGGCGATACTTTTGAAGGTCATGGTAAAACAGTACTGTGAGCAAAGACAGAATTTCTTTTACTGAGTAACTCTTCCTGGAGCTCCATTTCTAGTTTGCTACTTTATTCAAACTGGCTGAAAATAATTTCTGCATCATAAAATCCCATAAAAATGCTATGTAGCAGAAGTTTTATGATGAAGACATTTCTGTAGATTGGTAACTAATCTGATTGGTCTGGAAACCTCCTTTAACCACAATGGGTGGTTTTGTAGACAGTGTCACATCAAGATAATATCCTTTAAAAATCAACTTACAGTCTTTTTACCAAAATAAGTCATCTTTAGCTTAAACAAAGTTTCAGCAGCTTGAGGCCAGAGTAGCTTTTTGGATAGAGTCTCCTGGAGCTCCTTCAGCTTTGCCAGCATGGGGAGCTTGCAGTCCAAGTTCCTCTCAGACATACCCAAGGAGCTCCTACCAGCCAGGGCATGATGCTGGGCATTCAGACTGCTGCATGTGCCAGAACACAGGCACTCCAAAGCACACACCTGTGGACTTTCCCTTTTGTCCTGGTGTGTCATCATGTAAGAAGATTTGCAGATGAATTCTCTTTTTCCCTCAGATGTGGGAAACAATAAAGAGGACTTAAAACAGAGTTGATTCAATGACCTGAGGAGGTTATTCTGAGTTCAACAGATCCAGCTTTCTCTCTTTTCTCATTGGGATTGAGAAAAAATACAATTGCCAAGAGAAAACAGAGGAAAATTAAGTAACTCAGAAACTATTCAAACATTTAGAAATTACTTCAGTCTCAGCAGGGACAAGGTTGTATCGAGAGAAGCAGGTGACAACACAAGTTTGGTGGACGTCAGGGCATTTGTGTCTTTTGGTAGAAAACACAAAGGGCAGCTGGACACATGGGTGTCCTCTATGACTGCTAATCCAAAAGTCTTCAACTCAAGTGCTCCAGGCTTATGTATTCCTGCTGTGGAATGCGCATATGTAGACAGTGACTGGAAAAATTGTTTTCCATTAAGCAAATCCACAGACCTGATTGAGGAAGGCCTCTGGTAATTTGTATGCATAATACAGTCACCACTTGAATTTCCATTTAAGGCTCTGAAAAATATTTTACTCTAATCCTAGCAGATACTATCTTCACTCACAGCATACCTATGACAGAGTCATTTATCTGAGCAGGCAGCACTTCCCTGCAAATTTCCCTTGTGTTCAGATTTGACTGTATTAGCTTAGCCAACAACTTTTATTTCACCTAAGAAAGAAAAATTGAAGGGGTTTACAGAGGCATTTCTCTGAATGTCATGTTTTTAATTTATTTATCTAATCACAAACAGAAGTCTAATGGGCAAACATGGAAGATAGAAAGGCCATGTGTGTGCTTGTGTGTGAGAGAAAATCTAGACCCATCATTTGCAACTTGTCAGACAATAGCTATAGTGAGCAAATTGGAAGATGATGTGTTATTGCAGAGGAGATGAAGGCATCATCACCAAATAGGCTGTAATAGAAAACAGTAAGGGAGGACTATTTGAAATTTTGTCAAATTTTTGAATGAAATGCAAAAACACTTCACAAAAGTTTTCATAACAAATATTATTTTTTGATGAATTCTAAGCTAGTTAGAATATTTTTAAATAAGACTACAGACAACTGTTCTGCATTACCCAAATAACATAAAAGAAGACTAAACAGAAAACATTTTGAAAGAATCTCTTCACTAACAAATAAAAAATGAGAGAAAAATAGAGCGCTCGTTCCCAGTTCCAGGTCCCAAGGCAGCCAATGGGTGTTTTACTACTGCTTGCAGTACTGGAAGTCATTCCTTGGCTCAAGTACCAGGAAGGAGATCCATTCTCCCGGGGTGTGTGTGTGTATCATGCACACTCAGGGCTGCTCCAGTGACCCTGCAGCAGCAGCAGCAGCCCCTGCAGGCGCGGTCACACGGAGGGACCCCGGCAGTGTCCGGCACCGCTGCCCCTCTGCCCGAGCCAGCCTGCAGGGCCTTGGGGCACAGCCCGGTACTCCGCTGCCTCTTGGCTCAGATGCACCCTCAGTGAGCTATAAACACACATGGATTGGCGCCAAGGTATCTTAAATATTGACTCATGGTCTGGGTTAGACATCAGGGCAGACAGATTCATTCTTCTTGGCACAATGAAAGTCTCTAAAATAAGGGTAAATCTCATCTGTATAGAATAACTTTTTTCAGGGGCCTTCTTAAAAATGAACTCCCTCAGGAACATGATGCTCTCATAAATCTCACTATCTTCTGCTCTGAGGTCAAGATGATTTCTTCCATGTGACCTCCTCCAGCATCTTACAGCAATACAGGAGGTGCACATATTAATAAAAAAATTAAGATAAAAAAGCTCATCTGAAACACTAGAACACCCAATTTCTCAACCTTTCTTCTCCTGGGGTAGAGAATGAAAAAAACCCTCATCTCTGATCATGGGTTGTACAGTGCTGAAAAGTTGTAGAGTGAAGACAGAGGTACAAAGGTTCCAGCTGAATTACCTGTTTTTCCAATAGGGCAGGGATTTGGAGGGTCAGGATATCCTTGATCTTCACTGAAATCCTTTGGTACGTTATCTCCTGTCAGCTCAGCCACAATGTTTGGGATATTGCCATAAGGACCCAAGTGCTGGAGACCCTCATGTGCACCACCTAGCAAAGAGAATTTATGCAAAGTCTTTTTACAAGATTAAAAGTGTAAGTACTTTAGCTGGTGCAAGAAATCTAGACTTCAATTTAAAATATAATATCTCTCTCCCTATTTATATATATATATATATGTATATATAATTGTTTTAGAGACAAATCCAAGTTTAGATTTCAAGTATCTCTTTTAAAAACATAACGATGTCACCTAAATTCAGTGGTTTAGATAATTAAAAACGAAATTCGGAAACAAAATCGGTTATTTATAAAATAAGACTACTATTAGTCTTAGGGTTGATTTTTTCCTTAATTATGAAAGTTTTAGGCAAGAAAATGTGAAGAAATGTGCGGCAATAATGAAACCTCATATATTTAAAAGAACAATCATCTTCATTCACTGATACTATTACTGTTCATTATAGTAACTAACAATAGAATATATGGCAACACAGCATCATGGCAGGAAGACAACGCTAATAACTCTGCAGAAAGAAATACTACCTGCACAGCCTAGAAATACATTAATAAATTAAGTCCCAAGGGGGCTTAATATATTAAGGTCCTTGGGGACCCGGGGTATTCAACATTTTTTCAATTGAAACCAGTTCTTAAATGGAAATTTGCATTTCCTGTTGTAATGACAGGTAAAAGTGGTAAAGAGTCCCTGTTGTTGATGGGAATTCTGGTTCACCTCCACAGTAGTCAACGTGTTACAAAGCATCCCAGTCAGGGATTTCACACCTTTCCATCCAAGATTACATTTTCCCTGCAGGACTCAGAGCACCACCATGCAGGGTTACAGCAGCAGAGTGCAGCAGGTTTTGTAACTCAGTGGCAGAGGGCACAAGGATGGGCCTGCTGTGCTTGGGCAACTGCACCCAAAACTGATGTGCTGTGGCCACCTCCCACACACCTCAGCTGGGTGCCTTGCCTTTGACAAGGAGGGTCTTCCACTAAAGATCTGGGAACCAAGCTGAGGCCACTGTCTCTCTCTATGCCTCTCTCCAAATAATTATCTGTCCCAGATCTTTTCTGCATGCCTTACTGGCCAAATGCATCCACAGGCTAAACCCCAGCTGCTTGTGGATTTTTTAAAATACTATTGTACACTAGTCTTTTGAATTTCAGACAAATAAAAAGTTAGTTTCAAGCATGTTCTTTTTCCCTGACAAAGACAGCCACCACACACACTGCAGCAACCGAGATGGTTGTGTGACAGCAAAGCAATATTTTTTTAAAACTCTATATAATGAGGGATAACAACATACAGTCAACATATAAATTCTACTAACAATAGAATTGAGAGGAAAAGGAATTTGAACAATTGGAAAATATGAGTTAAAGAGAGAACACAGACACAACTGCCTGAGTAAATAGCAATATCACCATATTATCACCAAATAGTCTTATTTTAAATTTATGTATTTTTCATAGATCCTGAGCATGTCAATAAAGCCTCTGAACATGAAAGTTGCTCCAAAAGAATCATTCAAGTACTCCTGTCCCAAATTACAAATAAACATTACCAGCCTAAATCATCTTTTATACAGTCAAACATTGTAAGCTAATATAATTGCAAAAATTGCTAACAGAAGGCACTCAAATACAAAATTCAAATTTTGTATTCATTTCTACACTTAGAAATAGCAGTTGAGGCAAATTTTGCAAATTAATTTTGCAAACAATCTGTTGGATGTTGGCATTATAGTAAAGCAAATTAGTCTATAAGCACATATATTTCCATTTTATTTGTACAATGGACTAAAAAAAAATACCCTATTAAAAAATTGCATCTCTTTTATGTGGGGGTTTTGCTGGTAGCTGATCACAAGACCTGGTCCTAAAACCAGAACAGCATTACACCCACTCTGAACTTTATTATACCTTTAGTCCATAGTCCACACAAGGATGATACTCGTAACACAATAATGTTATGGTGATGAGGTTAAAAAAAATATAACATACATTTAATCTCATATAATTTAATATAATGTCCAATATATAGCACAAAATATTTCTTTTGTCCCAAGTTCCTTCATATGAAGATAGATGACATATATGTACTTAAAAGCATCAGGTTATGATTCTGCTGTAAACTGCAGAACTGCATAATCAATAGGTGTTTGAACCTCCTGTATACAGTGGGGTTCACTATGGGACAATCCATCAGAGAGGAGCCTATCTGTGCTTGCATGTGGTGCAGACCTCTTGGCACCAAAGCTCCATCCATAAAGGAAACAGAGGTACTTAGCAGGCTCCAGCGTGCTATATACACATGGAAGTTTAAACCGACTGCCAAGAATTCCCTTGCCTGAGTACAAACCAATCTTTTTATATTAATATAAAGGATTGTTTCCTTTAGGTATAAATGTCCAGGATCATTTGAGGGTTTCTCCTTTCTTTCCAAAATAGCTGCAGACAATAGCACCTGCTCTGGTGCCATCATTTAGCACACTTGAGTGATTTAATAGCATCAGCCCAGCTCATTCCTTATAAACTCTGATGAATAGTGCACTCAGCAAAGACTGCAATAATAAAAATGAAATGCTATGAATATACAAAGTAGGGGCATTATATACAGTGACTCTCATTCGTTGCATTAGCTTTGTTATCAGTTACATTACTGATTTAAAGAAACATATTAAGATTGAATGCACTGTAGCTATCAAGTCAAAGTGTTGGGATACAAACATATACAGTCAGCTACAAAAACAGCAGAAAATCAGTTTATTGAACCTTGAGGCAGAACCTGAAAGAAAAAGACAAAGAAACTAAATATCGAGAAACTTTTCATAATTTCCTATCCAAAGGAATCATGAGAGACATCATTGTTAAATTATTTGAACTTGGACTACCCAAAATCCAGAGCAGTACAGAGAAAGGATGAGCTAGATAAACATATGGTTTTTTTCATATCTCCTTACTTATATGAACAGGCTTTTCCGTGCCACATACTAGCAAAGAAAACACTCCAAAACACCCTTTCACGTGCAGGATTTCTGTGAGTATTTATTATTAGGTATTTCACATTCCTATAGGATAAACTAGAGGTTTAGTCTCTTGAGCTAAGATCAGCATTGTCCTTAATAAGCTCTGAATTTCATATAAATATACACATATATGTAGTCACCTAGCACCAGTCTTGAACTGTTGCAGAGTGGAAAACAAAAAAAGAGCAATGCCTCTCACCATTATCATAATACTGGAAAAGTATTTTATCAGCTGATTCCAGTCAGAGATTCTTGGAGTGATTAAAAGTTTAAAGTGCTTACATTTCAGCTCATTTCTTTCTTTGCAAGAGCAATACTGTCTGTATGGGTTTCCCACCCATGCAGACATCATAACCACTCCATTCTTGGAGGAAAAAAAACAATAACAACAAAAAACCCCCATAAATAGCATCTAATTTTTTGCAAGTATTGAATATTTCGCTGATCAAACACATCCAATGGAAATGCTGTTAGTCCTCTGAAGTTTTAGCTGCTGCTACCCATCTATTGGTAGTGTAAAGCACAGGGGGAGCAAATCCGAGGAGAGCAATCCTCCATGTCAAATACAGACAGGCAGTGCGGTCCCCCAGAAGAGTCAGTTTAAAAAGTCAACGAGACTAGATTTCCAAAAGTGAAAAATTATTGCAGAACATTTAAAGAGAAACAAGAGGACAAATTTACCTTTCAGTCTCGTTGAAACCATTTCCCATGTCACAGTGAAGATGGAGTTATCCCAATTACAAATTCAGAAAAGAAGTAGTCTGGCCAATCTCAGCACAGAGTTACAAAATGGGAAGGATCATGAGTATGTGTTGTGAATAAATAAATCCCAAATCCCAAGTTAAAGCCCTTCACTTGGCAAGTCATACTAGGTGCCTCAGAGTGTCCAAGCCCCTCACAGATTCACAGGGGAATCTTCTCCCTGAGCAAAAATCACATCTCTTATCTTGACCTATAAAAACTTCAAGCAAACCTGAGCTGCAAGGGAAGTCTGGTATAGCTTATCCCATTTGCCCAAGGTTCCTGAGGGAGCAAATACATATTAATAAGAGATGTAATACCATACTTCCTACTTTGCAAAATCTTTTGTTAATCTGGACTATTTATTCTTATCACTGGGGAAAGTCTTGAAAATTGTTCACAGTGTCTCCTCAGCAAATCAGAGATATATATTTTTCCTTTCACAGTGTGAGCTTCTCATGCTATCCCACACTTTCATCCCCAATCATCTCGCCATGTCTACATTTGTTGTGTCAATGTTGCATTCAAAAGGAACATCTCCCCAGCTGAAGGCAGGTTTGACAGAATGCATCTCAGTGCACTTATATGTTAAACTGGGACACCATCCACTAACTTACTTCTTTTTTTATCTGCAGGACCACCCATCATGCAAATGCTCAAAAAATCCTGAATGCAGAAAATGCATTTACATTTTCCTTACACTTTCTAACACTTCTAAAGGCTTTAATGCCCCCATGCTGTAATTACAATTCTGCTAGCTTCATCCTAGTGAGTCCTATTCTGCTTGCTGAAATTGATTAAGCACAGGAAGTGAGAAGAACTGAAAAAAATTATAAATTATCACATTTTTTCTATTCCACAGAAGCTGCTTAGTAAGAGAACAGAGAAGGAGAAAAAGCATAGGAGAACAAAGAATGGAAAAATGCAAACCTAGCCAACTTCCTTAACCATTCAATAGCATGCCTCGAGAAACACAAAAACAGCACAGCTATACATGCTCAGGCATCCCAGATTCCAGAGCAGGCTTGTCTTCTCCTTAATGACACAAAGTTTCTTAAAACTATAAAGACTCATTTTCTATTTCTCTGCAGAGGGACAATTTTTTTCTAAAGCCTTAAGCACACACATAGCACAATTACTGACCTTGCTTTCAGCAAATAATTCAGTTTTATCCAATATTTTAATTACAAATAGTACAAATATTTAAGATATTAAAGGCTCTTATTGTGAAATAGGACCAAAGTAATGTCCATGCCTCTCACAATAAATTTATAACAGTAGTCTATATGTCATTATTATTCAAATTGTATACACAATAAAAAAATCCATCAGCCCACTTGCTGACAAAGTAAAAAAAAAGCAAACTCTTATTCCTGCCTTAGTTGAACAGTCCTCTAATAGACTTTGTTAACTTGTCCTTCAGCTGAACAGTGGTGTTTGCACTTCAGCGTGTGGCTAAGCTGACCCTTTTTGCACACACAGTGCATTGTGCAGCACACAGCCAGGGGCTCCTCTGCCACCCTGCCTTGCAGCTACCACACAGCAGCAGAGTCAAAAAAAACCCAAAGCTAGCAAATTGCACCCTCCTGTCACTGCCACAGCACAACCTCACTACTGACCATGTGTGCAGCACGTGGCTCTGGGAAACAGGGCAATGACAGCAAAACAGGGACCTCCTTTGTCCCATGAGGGATGGGAGACTATTTCACTCCTATACATGTAAATGTGCCAATGAAAGACTGGAACACCTTATTCATTGGTACTTTATTCACTTGACACCAGCTGCATGAGAAATCAAAACGCTCCATCAGTGTCAACACATTCAGAGAAAAATACTCCTTTAACTCCTGCAATGTGAAGCCTGGATGCACCAGAAACATCCAGAACATCCATGTTTTGTCTCTACTGCTCCACTGAACTTCAGAAAATTTTCATGCTCATTTCCCCATTCATATTCATTCAATTCAATTCTCCATGTAGATGGCTCAAAGTCCCAGCTGGTTCTCCAGCAGGTTTGAACCTTCCCATGCCTGTCTGACAGCTACAGGGCAGATTTCCCACTGCCCCAAACGACCTCCTTGAGAGCTGGAAGGCTCCAGCCTCTGCCCTGTATTACCTCAGAACTCCAAAAGCAGAGGTCTTGCTATGCAAAACTCTCCCAGTCAAGATGAGGCTTCTTTTGCACTTGGATAAAAGCATTGGCACACAATGAAGATGCAATAGAGTGGGGAGATGAAGAGCCCTGGTGGGTAAGACCAGGTCCAGTGCTGCTCTTTGGGGCTGAAAAAGGGACTCAGATCAGTTACTTGATGTGCTAAAGCATCCCAAGGGGAAGAACCAGCTTCTCCAACTGACGTTATTCTCCTCACTCCTCCCTGCAGCTGAAACCACACACTCAGCAAGCACAGAGAGAAAAGCTCTGGAAACCTTTGGAGAGTGCCAGAGGTGCTATCTCCTGGCAAAACACCAAAATCAAAAAGAGTAAGAGTCTCTTCTTTCCCTAGATTTCTAAAATATCTCTTCATAGAACCAAGTAAACTTAAAAGTATTTTCTTACTGCAACTTAATTTAAAATTCAGGTGGGAGTATGGGATATGAGGCTGATTTTGAGAACAAATGCAGAAAGTTATAAATCCTAGCATGCTCACAGAATCACAGAATATGTAGAGTTGGAAGGGACCCACGGGGATCATCAAGTCCAAGTCCTTGCTCTGCACATCATCCCCAAGAGTCACACCCTGTGCCTGAGCATTGTCCAGAAGCTTCTTGAGCTCTCTCAGGCTGGTGCTGTGATTCCTGCCCTGGGGAGCTGTTCCAGTGCCAAACACCCTCTTGGGGAAGAACCTTTCCCTAATATCCAACCTATTGACAACATCATATCATTACCTTGGCTCCTGTCACTGTCACCACAGAGAAGAGATCAATGTCTGCCCCTCCTCTTCCCCTCATGAGGAAGCTGTAACTGCACTGAGGTCTCCCCTCAGTCTCCTCATGAGAGACAAGCAGGGAAAAATATCTTTGAAAACAAGAGCTCATCATAATTTGGCCAATCTCCACTGATAGATTTTTTAAAATTCTTTAGGACCAATGGTAGATGGAATTTTACAGATTCATATTAAATTTCTCTATACCTTCTGCCAATATTAGAAAATACAGTTACTGTAAAGCATCAGACAATACAGAAGCTATCATATTCCCTCTCCTCTTCAGGTTTCTTACCTCTCCTACTTGATTTTTCCTTCTTCTAACATGTACAAAAAAATAATTGTGGCTACAAATCCCATTCTAATTGATTAATTATCTTTAGGTACATTACTTATTCTAATTCCCTACAGACCTGCCATCTTTCTTTCCCAAAAGCTGCTTGAAATGGGACTCTTTCTGCTTTGGCGGCATCTTTTAAAAATGACTTTATGAATAGCAGCAGTAGTCTGTACCATATAACAGAGGTTAGTAGGAGCTTTTAAGAGTTGGAGTCCCTTTATTTTCTCAGTTCTTCAGCAGAGGTATGTGATGCCTGCAGACCCTCCTGCAATTGCAAGAGGAGGATGTTTCAAGAACAGATTTCAAAATCTCAAATCTAAATAGGTTCCTCAGTCAGATCCACTTGCAAAATACAGAGATCTAGAGAGAAATGGGGATTAATACTTTTCTTCTTGTGTTCTCCATTGACTGACTTCTCTGACAAGCACACCAGATTTGAGAATTTCCCCTGCATGTTCCCAGCCACACTGAGAACACAGGAGTAGCACCTGCAACCCTCCTGCAGCTCTGGGGTATGGAGGAAGGGCAGTTCCCAAAGTCCAGTCGTGGCAGAGCTCACAGTGGTAACACCTTTGCTGGGTCCTGCCCTTGCTCCTCGAGAGGGAAAGTTGGGAAACACATTGAGGTAACTTGGTGTGACCTCCATGCAGCAGCTCACACACCAGCTTGGCTTTCTGACTGCTCACTGCTGCTCATGGCTTAGAAATTCATATGGAATCAAGGATATTACAGGCCAACTTTCAAGGATTTTTCCTTAATAAAAATAAAGTCACACCACCTCATCACTTTCCAGTTTGTGGAGCTAGAGGCATAAATATTTTATGTGCAATTTCTTCATAGACCTATGCCATATCACTCAGATAAAGAAAATCCACTGTAAGCCACTACTGTCATTTGGCACTGCCATTAACTTCTAAATTCAGAAATTTGCATTCTAAGGCACCTCTCTTATGACATGTATCACTGCCTGATACTCAAATACTGGTTACACTTAACACTACAATTTGTGGGAAAAAAAATGCAAAGAAAATAGGTATTTTTAGTCAAATCTATACAAATCTAGATATTTACATGTTACTGTTTAAAAAACTGTAGGTTTGCCACTTTCATTTTATCTTAAAAATTTGAGATGTCCATATTAAATTTTGAAATCCTATTTTCTGGGCTATTTAGATAACTTGGAGGAAAAAAAAAAACAAAACCCCAAACTAAAAACCACAACAACAAGCAAATCAGCCTGCCTGGCTGTGGGAGGTCTGCCCCAGCTCAGCCCTGTGCAGCCGGCCCCGCTCCCCCTGGATGCTGGCACAGACCCTGGCACAGAGCACCTAAACTGGAGCACAGAGGGTGCAGCCATCACACTGCCGAGTTTGCTGACCCCCAGATATCACACAATTATTACTTGTAGTCACCCAAGGAAGTCCAGATATGTTGGGATATAAATATAGTGCACGTTACCCAAAAGTGAATGAGTGCAAAGGTCATTTCTGCGCTGCAGGAATTCATCAGCAAATGTTTTTGCAACTTCCTAATACAAAGATTTTACTGTTCTTGTAGGAAACAAGTATCTTCACTTGTAGGACACAATATCTTCACTTTTCTTATTAGCAACATGTAAACAAAATAGACACTATTAACATGCATGAGTAATCTGCATAACTTTATGGACAGTAGGTTTGATGTAGAGTGTTATTTGTACACAGTCCGTGATGACAAGGCATTAATTACCAGTTGTTAGCAGACATATTTGCATTGTGTTCCAGACTCTCTTGAATTTTATCATCACAATCTGACAAACAGTAACTACATTTTTCTAAAACAATAAACATTTCCTTTCAAAATAATCAAATGAACCCCAGCCTGTTTCCAGCAGCTATGAGGAGTCTCTGCAGGAGAATCAAAAGCCTCCCTAAGAGACATGGTATTTTTAAAATTTCCTTATACCTACAAACAATCACAATTTAAGAGATTTCATTTAATGTTGTCACTGAAGGTCACAGCATTATTTATGCCTCTTCTGCAGATTGAAGACTTCAGTTTCTGGGCTGTCATGCCAGCACCTTTACCAACAAGCATTTCATTTGAAGTGGCTTTAAGAAATAAAAACAACTAAATCAAACACAAACAAACCACACAAGAGGCTTTCTGTTGTACTGAATTTATGGTAGGCAATGGTATTTTCAAAAGGAAAATGGGACTTCACGTTTCCAATTATGAAGTGGTATAAACTGCTCAAGATGAGCTACTGGTGCCCCCGTGTGTTTCAGAGAGATTTTTTCTGTTGTCCTATGCAGGGTATAATAGGCCTGAAATTTACATTATATGCTTATTCCCTTCCACTCCTCAGCAAAACAACTGAAAACCAAACAATAACAAACAAAAAAAAAACCCCTTAAATGTTGGCACAAAATTGTAAGCATGCATGGAAATAAAAGAACTGTGGTCTCTTACTTCATAAATGCCTTGCCAGACAGAAAAATTAACCTCCATGTTTTTTGAAATGTTGAATGCATTTCTTTATTTTCTTCTTTTGTTCCCTTTTAACATAGATGTAGCCTCCTTGTCTGTAGAAAGCTTGAATATAGCCCAGTAAGGCTTGCATAGTATTTTAGTGATAGTATTTGCGTGAACAGTAAGTACAGAAACACAGCTACTCATTAAAAATACCAATTTTGCTTTTCTAAGTTTGCCAGTCTTTTTATAGATGCTGCTAAGTGACTCCAATATAGCTTTCTGATAAGATGAATTAACAAGGAGAGTGAATATTATTAGAGAAATTGGACAAATACAAAGTTAATTTTTGGAATCAGGGGATGTACAGAGAGAGAAATCTATTAAGTGGCCAGCAAAAATCAGCTGGTCCCAAGACACCCCTTTCAGGTACTAAAAACATTTTCACTTGACTCTCACCACACAGGATCTGTTTGGCTCCTGCCATGTGCTATGCCCTGCACCATCTGCTGGCTGCAGTGGGTGAGCATAGGGAATCAGCCAGCAAATTCCCATTTCTGGGACATATTGGTCCTATCCCCCTTAACCAGCAGAGCCCAGCAAAGGAGGAGAGCTCACACTGCCTCTGCACCTCCCTGAACTTCACAGTAATATCCTGGTAAATTAAACTTTCTATCAGGCATTTTCTAGACACTACTTCTATTTTAGCAGCCTGACCCAAAGTAACAGTAAATTGAAAAAATGAAAAGTTAATGAGAAGATAAAAAAAAAAAAACAAACAAAAAAACCAAAAAAACTTGTGTTTATAGATTTCAACACAAGAAAGGCAGAAATTCCTTTCAATTATTAAGCTGCTTTTTTTTTTTTTTTTTAAATCCATCAACAAGAAAACTATCTGGTCACTTCAAAAAGAGAGAATATGCTACTAAATATATTTTCTGAAAAGTGTGCTTTTTTTACTTTTCTTTGGTATAGAATATGTTTGTTACTGCACTTTCTACAGCCCAGTCCACCCTAAACCTTTTCTGGGGGGAAGGGACAGGGTGGATGTGAAGGTAAGTATAGTATAGTTCCTAGTAACACATCCACCCTCTGGTTTTTAGCATTTTAAAGCCAAAATAGAATGATTAAGAGCAGAAAAAAATTAGAAAGCTGAGATGGAAAATGAGCATGACCAGGAAGTCTGCTTGTGAACTAGCAGCAATAACATTTTTGTTGTGTATTAAATTATTAAGCTCTTATTCACAGAAATAATAATAACAGGGAAAATGTTATTGTAATAATCACTCCAATTTGCAAACATTTCATTATAATCAAGTGGCTAGAGTAAACTTGTTTATATTATGGCAGTCTAAATTTGTTTCCAAATTCCAAAGCCACAAAAATTAATTTTTCCTCACACTATGTTGCTTACAAGTGTACAGATAGGATGGGTGAAATCTTGGCCTTGTGAAAATCAGTGGTACCCCTGGAACTGTGTCTCAGCTGAGACTGATGGCAGTGACAGCAATCAACACTGCTGCAGGTCTGTGCTGCTGGGGCTATTTCTGACAAAAACTTTTGTTAAGTAAAACAATTTTCTGTAGGAATATACTAAATTTATTAAGGTCTAACTGACAGAGGGCTGGTTTTTATGCTGAGATGCAGTATCTAGTAAAAATGAGAAACAAATGCACCCCAGAGCAGTCAGGACCTTAATGATGAGAATGTAGGCATGAAATGAGCCTGCTTCTAAAATTTTTACATTGGTCACTGAAACCTGCAGACTGAAAAGTGATTGGAAGTCAACACTTCTGGCAGCTCAGAATTTCTGATAAATAATAAGCATTTCATACCCAACTTTACAATTACTTTCAGGCAAAAAATCCCAATCAAGACAGAAGAGTAATTGGTGAATTACCACTTTGCCATGATGGTATTTATGATGAAAACCCTGTTTTGCTGCGACACATTCTAATAATTCTAAAACCTCTTTCTGTCCTTCCCCCTTAGGTTTCCTTTCTATTATCATGAAGAATTTTTTAAGCATTAATTCTTGCACACAGAATTATTAGCCAGGGATAACAGTGTGAATATGTTATGCAAAATCCATAGGTGAATTCAGCAGAATGTGAGACCTTGTCCTGACGTTATTTAAAAACACATGGACTTGTTTTTTTAGAATGAAATGCAAGTTTTGATGGACTAGCTATCCTATAATTCATGGTCTACATTTAGAAATAGCCTCAAGGTGAAAATTCACTGAATTACATGAACTTTTTTTAAAAAGTAGTATGAGAAAATATTGTGTTCAATGATGTAAGACCACACTCACCTTGAAACTGCAAACAACACTTTATTAGTTTCTAATATGATGCTTTTAGACATATCTATCTATAGACAGACACACATTACCACAAGAAACCAAAGAAAGAGTAAATGATTAATACCTGAAAAAGTCACCACAAAATACTTTATAAAAAACAATATTTGATACAAAGGTCTGATTTGCTTGCCTATTTCTACACTGACTGATAGCATTCACCACACAAGACCATTTTGCTTTTGTAGAAATTTCTCAATAAGCTGTTAAATATCCATGATAGATTTGGGGAAAAAAAAAGTCATCCTCATCTGAGAAAGAGAGGAAAGTTAAATATGATAAATCAATTGGATTTATCTGTTACATACACAGACTTTTTATTTTTAAAAAAAAAGGAGCAACAAAAAAATGTTTGTCCAGTCTGCTGTTTGTGGAAGACTGTATGGACAACTGAAAAAAACCAGCATTACTTTAATCTCACAAACACTAGAAAACTTCTGATTCTTATACAAAGAGATGCATAGTCTGATTTTGCTAACATGTAATTAGAAAGTAACATCAAATAGCTGAGATTAAATATTTGCCTGAAATTCAGACTTGCTTATATTTTCTAAGGTTTCTCTTTTTTTAAAAAAATGTCTAGAGAAAAAGAGGAAAATGGAGAATAAAATTAGTCACTTCTACCATCTGTCCCAATTTCTCTATCTATGAACATTCATGAAGGAGAAAAGGCTACAGACCAAATTATGCTCTTTAAATGTAGTCTGTTATTTAAGTTTGCAGAAAAACTTGTGTTCATCAAACTTTCTTAGGAAAATATATAAACTTAGGTCTGGAATTATCTGGTAGAAATTCCTATTCAGCCTTAAGCCTCTCCTCAGTCTCCACTAAAGCAATTGTATCCATTTGGCTCAGACAGTGCGTAGACCAGAATGAGGATAAAATAGAGACATAGATAAAATAGAGACATAGATAAAATAGAGACATAGAGAACTGTGGAGTCTTATTGCACAGTGTCAGACTGATTTAATTCTGAGAGGAAGGTAGAGGGATTCTGCCTTGTTTTGATGTTCACACATAAACAATAACGTTTGGAGTTTCATACCTTCAACCTCTTGCTGTCATGGCAAAATAAAAGCTGTTTTGTTCAGTTACAATAACAACACACTGAAACATTATCCCAATATCCTAACATTTGAGCCAGATATTTCAAATTATTTACATAACTATAAAAGACTGATTCTAAGGAAAACTTAGGCAGTGTGACATCAGAGGTACTGGCCAAAAAAAATGAAGCTGAGCCCAGAGCATTCATCCCTGCAACATGGTTTTGAGGTTCTACTTGTGGACACAGGTAGAGGAGCACACCCAGTGTAAGGTTTATCCCTTTACCTCACATGGCACCACAGACCCCTGATCTCTTCTGGTTTGCAAACATTTCTAAAAATCCATGGAATTTGGCTTCTTTAGATAATATTTGTTTCATGTGAAATATATATGTAATATATTTATTTATAATATTCAGGAAACCCATAATATTTAGCAAACCCATTGTTTTGCGGCACTGGATATCAGACAATGCCAAGACAACTTAACTTCTTCTGTAAAGCCTGTACATTAAAAAACTCCACTACTTCTGACAAAAACCTTGTATTAAAGAAGGTGGAAGATGGATGGTGATTTTAAAACAAAGATCAAGCAACATCATGGTGAAGAAGTCTATGACTTTAAGCTCAGGATATTCTTTCTGTATCTATTAAAAAAAACCATTAATTATTGCTAATGCATACTAATAAATCATTCATAATTCAAAATTGAAATTAACTACCTTCAATGCTCTGTGGACCAACAAGATTCGTAGCCTGATGTGCTGGATATTCTACCCGGGGTCTGGCAATGCCCAATTGCTCCATAACCCCATGGAGGAGCCTCTGAATATCTGCTTCAGTAACCCTGTCAGGTGTCCTAGGGCTGTGGCTAAAAGCTGAAGCCAATCCAAATGCCAGCAGAAATATCACGTTTCGAAGCAAGGTAGTTATCATTGTGGCAGCCACTTTCATCCTGTCAAAAAGAAAGGAATTTGATTATAAATTATGGTGGGGGAAAAAAAATCCCTGTAGACATGGTGGAAATACCATCTGATCCTACTATTGGACTTTACAGTTTACTACCACAGGTTCTAGGGGCAGCTGGAAGTCTAGCCAGCTGGAAACTGGATGGGGGGAGCCAGGGAGGGAATAGGGCGGATATGTTTTTCTCTTCTAAAAGAAATATTAAGCAGCAAATTACAAAGATACATTTGCTGATTTGCTTTTCCCAATAACACTAATCAACAGTCACTGCAAACAAAATGAATCCACTTTTTCATTTATGAGAATACGTCATCCACTACACCAGCCACTCCTCCACCCCCTCCATGTTTATGATGTTATTTATGAAGCTCTGGTCTAAAAACCAAGAACTTTTCATCCAGGAACTGTGTTTCCCAGGCTCTTTTTTTTTTTTGCATTGCCTGAAAAATCAATAATAAGAGACTGCTGGACAACCTGGATATATTTTGTTTGCACCTTAAGACAAAAGGCTTCCAACTTCACATGCACCGTCTTTCCCACCTGAAGTAAATAGGTTTCATTTGTTTCCTCGAATCCCTTTCACTTAAATGGCTGCACAGTGTAGTTTAATTAGGAAAAAATCCCCCAAAGCCAACAACACCAACAACCAAAAAAACCACAAGCAAGTCCCACTTACTGTCCTCTGATAGGCTGAATTTTAATCAGAATGTTTGTTTTCTTAAGCCTCCTTTTCCTCTCACATCAGAGACTAATGAAAATGCATCATTTCCAGTCCCCTAGATAAACAAAACACCCTCGAGCTCCCCTTGTCTTCCTCAACACACGCACAGCTGCCTGATTTCTTCACGCCACACGTTTAAAGATGCTCCAATGCTCCAGCCTCCAGCGCAAGGCACCTGGAAACGTCTTTGAGGCAAAAATGGCTGAAAACCCCAACGCTGGGAATATTCCCCGCTACGCCTTTGCGCGGCCCCCCCAGCGCACCGCGCTCCTCCCGCAGCCCTCCCGCTCCATCGGCCCCTGCAGCCTCCGCTTCGAGGGAAAAATCTGCTTTTCACAGAACGTTCCGCTGCCCTCCGCCGCCCGCACCGCCGCCCCCTGCGCAGCCGGGCCGGGGTCCCATCCCTTCCTCGGGCCCCGGGCCCCCGGCAGCAGCCGCCGCGCCGGAGCGCCCCGCTCACCTCCCGCTCCCAGCGCGGCTCTGCGGGGGCGGCGGCTCCGCGGCCGCGCATCCTCCGTGCGCAGCCCCGGCCTCTCGGCGCCGTCCCCGCGGCCGGGAGCCTCCTCCGTGCGCAGCCCCGGCCTCTCGGCCCCGTCCCCGCGGCCGGGAGCTGCCGCACGTACCCGCCGCGGCCNGTGCGCAGCCCCGGCCTCTCGGCCCCGTCCCCGCGGCCGGGAGCTGCCGCACGTACCCGCCGCGGCCGGGCGCTCCTGCGGGTCTTTGCCCCACACCGACACAAAGCTTGGGGGAGTGGGATTTTTAAAACCTCCCTTTTTAACAGTCTAAAAATAAAACTGAAATGTTTTGATGCATTAACGGTGACAGAAATAAGGTATTATGTAGTCCTGGGAGAGTATCCATCTTCCTGCTGTGATTTCTGTCTCTAGAATAATGTGATCAATGGTTTACTTATGGGATGACAGTGTTACCCAACTGCAGGTTTACAGGGTAGCAACCAGCAACCACATCCAAGGAAAAAAAGGTAAATAGCTCCAGATTAAGCAAATCTACACACAGCATCCAGAGCGGAGGTTACCAAAAAGGTAACGACAAAAGTATCTTGCTAAATGAAGACTTTCATCTAACACGGCACTTAGCAAAACGGTAGCTCCGAAAGGTTATTTTATGTATCACACCTTCACTGCTGCTGACAGGAATGCATCACATCCCGGTTTAGTTTAGCTAGTCACAGAGAAACTCTGAGACTGTACCCCATCAACCACAACAGTCCCATGAACTACATGCACATGTTGTTGGTTTTTTTGTTTGTTTTTTTTTCTGGTCTCCAGTACATTATGCAAACAGTAACTTGCAGGATTAAGCAGTAGGGACTTCCACTTGACATCTAGTGTTTCTTTCTGCAACACATAATCAACTTTATCTGAATGGATGTATGTCCAAACTGTTCTGCAAAATCTCAAAAACAGAACCTAAACTTTCTGTAACAATTTTTTTTCTGCTAGTGGTTTCTTTGTCAGGTCCCTACCAGATTCCCCTTAAGAAGCTAAGTTTAGATGTTTCAAGGCTAGCTTGCATGGATGATCAAAAATAGCTTACTGCTCTACACAGGACACATCATTCAAAAGTACCAATTATTTTGAATGCTAGTGCAGCTTTGACAATCTCAAGTCTGTCTTCTAAACAAAAACCAAAGTGACACCTCACTATTACAGTTGTCAGACCTCATTTTATTCCTGACACTGCCTTTATCTCCTTCTGTCTTAGTTCCAGCTCCTACCTCCTTGTGTCAGCCATGACAGCTGGAAGTTGTTTTGCTGATCCTCACTTACCTGAGGGAGATGATCCAAAACATGGTGCTCTGGTGCCTGCTCAGCCTATTGAGGGATCTGCCAGCACCAGCTAAAGGCAGAGGGTGGGAGCATGCTGCCAAGAGAAGCAGCTTCCTCTTTGGATGGTGGTGAACTGCAATACTCACTCCTTTACTTCATGAAACTGAAGCTTCCCATTCTCAACCACAACACCAAGCAATCTGGTTAAGATCTCCTCATGGCTGGCTCCCTGGAACTAATTTTACAGCAATGTAGCAAGAGTGAGGCAGGAGGTTTCCACAAATCAATGAGCTGACCCAATACAACTTGGAAGTGAGTGGATACATGGGGAAGGAGACAGGGAACAGAAAAGAACTATTCTTTTTGATTAACATACCCTTTTAAGAAGTTCAGAAGACTACTGCTGATAAACTATGCTGCATCCATGTTTTTTGCTAGTAGTAAGAATTACCAACGTGTAGCTAAGATGAACAAAAAAGACAACCAGAACAGGTTTATTTCTGGCTTCAGTATTTTCAGACTTACTAATTTTGGTGTCTACAGTCTACATATAACAGCATAACCTAACTTTCCAAGTCATTATAGAAAAACAAGCTCAGAAAAGGGAAAAAACAATGGTTTTATTAAAACCAAAAGTATCCAGTGCTTCAGCTCTAACATTTTGCCAATAAGCAATTCACACATATAAAAAGCTAATAAACGGTTTCAAGTGTTTACTCTTAAATAATTTTACAGCTGATGACAGACAAACAGTTTTCATTCCAAAAGATGTAAACATTTGCTTGTGCAAATCAACCTTTAACACACTATGGCTTCTTACATTTGTCCCTTGCAACTCTTTCATCATCTAAACCCTGCTTCTGCACCGCTTAGTTAACATAATTCTACAGCTCTAAAATAAGTTAAAATTCCCCTCATTTTAAGACAAAACATTTTATTATTTGTAACTGAAAATACCCGGTACCTACTTCAGAACACAACACTGGATGAAGTTTTAAGACTTTTCAATTCTTGAATAAACTACACATTTGTTTTCCAGGTGTTCTAATAATTCTCCAGTGTGTGTGCACACATAGATTATATTTTGACATTTACCTACTCAACATGTAAAATACACTCCCAATTTACTCCAACAACAAAAAAAACATTGTCTCAAAAGAAATAGAGCTCATATGAGGTCCAACTTAGTAGTATCAAGGGGTGTTACAATATACTTAAAACTAAAAAGTAAATAAATTCAACTACTAATACTCAGCATCAAAACACTTCCTTTCATAGGTCTGTTAAATTTGTTTTAAATATTTGAGAAACTGTTTTTGAACTTGATACTTAATCTAAATACTGTAAGACATTTTGGGAGATGCAGCATGTTTTTAGAAGCTGAGATAATCAAAACTTGAGATCTAACACAAACATTTGTGTTATATTATTTACAAATTAACAGATTATTTTTGTTTTATACATCAAATTAATTTAGTTGAACTGACTAGCATTTACAGAAGTTTCAGTAAATGAAGAAAACCTCAACATGAAACAAATTGCTATTTGTACATCTTCACTACTCATTCATTCAAAACAAATGAAAAATTAAAAATAAAAAAGAGCTAGAAAAAAAATCATACAAATTTAGACTTTTTCCAAAGGTTAGCCAAATTATGAAGAACCCATTTAGCCATAACATTTGATCTTATAAGTCTACTGGCTTTGCAGTTGGTAGCAGTTTTACTTCAGATATTGGATTCTTGGGAGAGCCTCTATAACGAACTCTTTCTTTTCCTGAGGCACTTCTTGTGATCATAGATTTTTCTGGGGCAGCACTTGGAATATTTATATTTGCATTAACTTTCAAACTGGATTTAACCATTTCATGATTGGTTAGATCTTCTAGAACGGACTTTGATGGATGAACAGTTGCTTTTTGTTCATGGATTCCAACAGTTCTGACAGAAACACCAGGCTTGTCTGATGGATTTAATAGCCTGCAACATGATTTAGATGTCATGTCTAGCTGCTTATGAGCTACAGAAACTTGGTCACGTGTGCTTTCACTCCTGCGTGGCAAAAGCATGGAATTCTTTGAGGATTTTTCTGTGCAGGGGAATAGGGCAGAATCATAGCTCAAAGATTTAACAAGTGGTGAACCAACACCACTTGATTTAACCGTCTGAGAGCTTACAGATTGTCTGGTAGCCTCCAAAAGGGAATTCATTCTCCTTACAGACTGTCTAACTGGAGTACGTTGAAACTTCAGAGGTGGTTTAGTTTTGCTTGCAGAATTTGGATCATGTAATGAAAGCTGGTTGAACCACTGTATGTGGTCAGAAACCTTCCCATGGTCAGAAACAGTTGATGTTTTAGTTAAAACTTTATCCGAATTTTCAGCTTTCAAGTTTTGGTTGCCCATTTCATTTTGTGATTTAGGCAACTGTGAAGTAGGCAGCTTTCCTGCTAAAGAAGGTTTAGCAGTACCCTCTTCCAAATTACAGCATTTTACCCTACAGTTTTCAGCTGTTTGTGAGTGTATTAATTCTATTTCCTCTTTTTCTCCTGAGAAATGTGATTTATGTAAGTCATCTTTTGTTGAACTGTTCTCAACAGTAAACTTATCTTCCTTGGCTAGTACTTGAGGAATAGGAAGTTCTTTCACTTTTTTTGTATCTGGTTTTGGGACCTGAAGTTCAATCTCAACAGAAGTTTTGAAGTTTCTTTTCTCCAAAAGATGAATTTCCTCCTTTTTTGATTGCTGTTTATCAGCAGCAGAAGATTGATTAAATTGGTGCAACAGCTCACTGGATTTTACATTTGCTAGATTTTCAGAAACTTCTTCTGCTAACAATCCTTTTGCAGAACTGAGCCCTGAGGGACATGGAGTTTCATTTAATATTTCACTTGCTACAGCTGAGAGGGATGATCTTTTATCACCCATCAAACTGTGAAGAATACTCCCAGATGCAGAGAAGGCTTGCTTCACTTTCAGTAATGTTTCTGTAGTTGAATTACTTTCGTCTTCACAAAGCACAAGTTCCAAGTTGTTGTCTTGTTCACTTACAGTTGCAGATTTGAATTCATCTGGAATAACTGGTGGCTTTTCAAATATCAAAACAGATTCTGAAGAGTTGACTCCCATTTCAGAGTGTCCAGGCAGAAGCTGCTCATTCTTGCTGATCACCTGAGAATCTGTAACAGCAGGACTATTCCAAGACATTCGGTGAACTACTTTATTGTGACATTTTGGAGTTCGCAAGTTTTCTTCTGACTTGCTTACATTCCTTGAACCTTAAAATAAACACCACAGTGTTTAAGAATAATTTATTGTGATTTTAATAACTACAGACAAAATTCTTACTAAAAAATAAATATCCAAGCAGCACTGAATTTAAAGTTGTCATTATGCCCTTGCATTTCAGAAATGTAAAAGGTTATAATATTAAGTGAAATAGTGCATCCCCTCTCGTTTAACTAAGAGGGCTAATAAAACACACTAGAAACACAACAAGCTTGTTCTAAACCAATTCTTTTTCCCAAGAAGTCATTAACATGCAAGTGACTTTTGACTTAGCTAGAAGCATACTTTTAATCCAACTGCTTTCATACTTTTATTCATAAAGAAGTTGGTTTTGCAAAGAAGAAAAAAAATGTTCTCCCCATCTAATATTTTTGGTTTGGCAATTACCTTTCTTAGGGAATTTCTCATTGACATAGGGACTGAAGAGTACATCTCTTTTTGGACATTCAGTTCTGCTTTCCAAACCTTGCTGACTTGCAAGACGCCTTCCAATATTTTCTGATCTATTGCCAGCAGCACATCCTGATACAATATTCTTGAACAAACAAAAAGTGTTAATTGCTTTTATATAAACTTGTAATTTGGAATCTCATTTACAGAGGAAGCTTCAGGAAACCGCTACGTAGCCACAGCTACTGTGTTTTCTTGGCCACACCTCCTCTTGCCTTGATTCTCTGCAGACCTGGGTGGGGAACCCCTGTGATCAGGTAGACTTAATGACAGTGTGAACAGAGTGACTCTGTGCACAGGCTCTGCCAGGTCAGGCACTCGGGAACTCTGAGACCCACTGATCACAAACGTGGTGGGTTGATCTCAATAAGCAGGCAAGCTCCTACCCAGCCACATGATTGCTTTCCCCATTCTCCAACAGGATGAGGGAGAGAATGGGAAAGATGAAAAGGAAAAGGCACACACACACACACACACCCCTCACAGACAAAAAAAACCAAACCCACGAAAAATGCAAAGGTCATCACTTACAACAACCAGGCCAATTCTCAGCAAGCCTCTGAGCAGTGGCTACTTTCCAAAAGTTACCCCCATCCCAATTTTACTGGTGAGCTTAATATTACATGGCATGGAATTGCTCCTTGGTCAATTCAGGTCAGCTGCTCCCTCCCTCAGTGTCTTGCCTCATGCCAGCCAAACACAGTACAAGCTGATCAGTTACTGCTATGCAAATAAACCTCAAGCTTCTTGTACTTGACAGCAAGCAGGTTCAATAACACCAGGATCCCTCCATTACAACACACATCCTTCCTGCTCCTGAAAAGCAGTGCTCTAGACTTTGGATTAAAATCTGCAGTCTAATGAGAGGAGTGTTTACTCACCATTTCTCTATTGCTTTTCCCCAAACCAAATTTCAAGCGCAAAGACCTACGAACCATTTCTTTTCGGCTTATCTTTGGAGAAAAACAACCTGTCTTTCCTGATTCAGCCCTGGAAGGACACAAGGGAAGAAGGGACAAACTCTTTAGGAGGGCAATGTAAACATTCTGACATTTATTTACAGTTATTTCCTCCAAATAAGTTTTACTTATCTTATTGCCCTCTTGCCCACCTTTTTTTCAACAGGCACAGAAAGCTACTATACCAGATCTTATTTTTTTCGAGCTCAATTTTACAACATCAGAAAATCTGGTGGTTTTAAGATTACTATAAAAATTTACCAAAACAAATAATTTTAGAGACAGATTGAGGTCATTAATCAAGGGGTATACACACATCTTTTCAATTTATCTTCAGGTTTTCAGAGTTAATTACCTGTATAGTTTTTTGCTTGCAAGTCTTTTACTTCTTCTATTCCCTGTACTGGACACATGATTTTCACCCACGGTTGAAGGAGATAGTGAGGTTTGTGATGCCTCAAGACACACACAAGGACTTGCTTCAAACTGAACTACAGGGACAAAATTATATTTATATGAACTTAAAATAATCACATCTTTTCAGATAAAGACTTAGGAGTTAACATGAAGAACAGGTTTTTTTAACAGCACAATTTTTTTTGCCTATTTTGTAGAGTGCTTGATATTACTTTGACTTCCACTTTAACATTGAACAAAGCTGTTGCTTGTAGCACCCATAAAAGTGGCTAGAATGCATTACATGATACTGATATCACTACCTTAAATAAGTTTCCACACCATTATCATCAGATCAGTTCCTCAAATTTAAGAGCTCAATAAGAGAAATTAGTCTTTGCAGTGTGCTTTTTTTACATACCTAGCCAAAACAGCTAAAGCAACAATGAAGAAAAGAGTTGCTTTTTTTACTACTGGACATTTTATGAAACACATGCATCACTGCTATCTTTATAAAATGTCATTGCTTTGGTTTGCTTATCCATAGAAACAAGAATTTCATGGAGAGCGTGAAATGATTTAATAAGAAAAGCACTAAGTTTTATAAAGTCATTTGAGGGGGGGGAAAAATAAAGCAGAAGAGCCAATCTAGAAATATCCTTCCACTCTAACTTCAGTTGGTAGCACATTAAAGAACCAAATAAAAAAAACTCAGGATTTTCAGAATAGCCTGATGATTAGAAGCACTCTAGTAGAATAAAGTGGTACTAAAGCAGTGTCAAATAAAAGTAAAATTTTCTCTAGAGTTTTGAAATGTAGCATCTAGAGGAAAAACAAAAGCAGTGATAGGACACAAGAAAGAAGCTTTATAAAAGCAACAATTACATTTCACATAGAGCTAAGATCACTATTTAAGCATTTAGCAGACAGAAGGCTACAACTTTCAAATGGCTGGAAGCATAGGCAGTCTTCATAGATTTGTGTGTCAAGAAAGAAACAGGAGTATAAACCTGAGTGATACACAGGGAGTAAAGAAGGTTAAAGGACTTCAGGACTGCAAGTATGAGAGATTAATAGAACAAAAAACAAGAAAGAATTTGGCTTCTGCTCAATCCATGTAACAAACTCCACCAATGAACATAAACATACAGGATTTACCAAGATGGGGACGCAGCGCAAGGAACACGTCAGCAATGAGCATCAATGACCACCTAACAAGAACCAACGGCTCCACTCTTAAATTAAAAGCCACCAACAACCACTTCAAGCAGCAAGAAAAAAGTGATGGCACTGTACCTGATGCTGGTGTTGAGCTGCTGTTAAATATGCTACTTGGCAAAAACTCAAAGGCAAAACTATGCTTAAAAGATCGTCTCTTCTTGCTGGACAAGCCCTGAGAGGAATCAGTTGGAAGTTTCCGCTTGGTACTTGGAGTAAGAACCACTGGAGTCACTGATGAAAGGACTGAAATTAAGAAAATCAAATTTACAGTAATAGCTTAAAAGTTGGAGAGTTTAGTAAAGAAAACAGTTGTTTTGAAGGTTTTTTTAACTCTGGAAAAAACTTCTTGCAAAAGATTAGCCAAAGTGCATGCATTTTGAACAAGCAAAGCAATCAGCATAGCTTAGGGTTTGGTTTTTTATTTTGTTGGGTTTTTTGCAAGTTCAGAGTATCAGAAAGGAAAATCCAAACCCATACATCAATAAAACAATACAGGTATTAGGAGGAAGTAAATGTATAGTCATCTTCCATAAGTTTTAGACACAGTAAGTGTGAAAGAATTTTAGTCCTCGCAGACTTGTTCCCAAGATGATAAAATGCTGCACTACTGCACTGAAGCCTTAGAGGTTCATTAGCTAAAAAGCACAAGTTTGGTTGGGTAATCCCCGCAGAGCTAAACCACACAGCCTACTACTACAGTAATTGTAGCTGCTCCAAGAATTACAGTACATGCAGTATCCTCAATAAATATGTATCTATATTCAATTTTTAAAAATTTAAATTTAATCATTTACCTTCAACTAAGTTCTAATTCTTTAGTTAAAAAAAAATTGTTGAATATAGTTAACAAATCCAGAAGATACTGCACAGGCTTTAGTCAGCAGAGATACACCAATACCTACCGCTTCTGTCTTGCTGAGGAGTAGTGGAGGGTGTTCTGTTAGATTTAAATTTATTCAATGCTCCACTAACAATATCTGAAATGCAAGACACACCAAGCAATCAAATTTAAATGTGAAGCTTGTCTTGCTCTGATTTCAACTCAAGTTTACCTTGAATTTTTTTTCAGGGAGAAAGAAAACAAATCAGTTTAAATGGTTGTTTTATGTACAGAATATCATAACCCAGATCTTCCCATCAACACAGTTTTTATTGCTTTCACAATAGCTGAAAAATCTATTTTCCTTAAAATAAAAATTATTTTTTAAAAATCAAACAAAAAACCCAACAAACAAACAGAACAGAGAAGTACAATACACAAAAAACCATGCCATGGCTAAACATAAAGCCTTAATTTCAACTACTGTCAAGTTTAATACTCCAGGTACATGAGCTAAATAAATACCGATTTTTTTAAAGCAAAAGATCCCTTTGTGGTGGATTTGAATGAAGTCAAGCATCCATGTTTCATAGCATTTTCTCTCAGAGTGCAGAACTGAGAATGTACCACTTGACTGTCCATATCTGGCCAGAAAACCCAACTCAACCCTGTTGAAAACTGAAAAAACCTCACCCCAAATCTCAGAGCACACAGTATCCAATAATATCCAATTCAGATTTACACTTCAAAACACAAATTAGCTACTGTAATTCAAAATACACTTGCCATCTGCATCCCTGCTTTTTCATGACCTGACTTCTCAAAGTATATATTAAAGTAGCATTTCAAAATGAGCAACAACAATCAACCAAACAAACAAACCCTTTAGCCTTCTGCAACAGGATCTGAAGTTGACTCCACAAAAAGCCAGAATATTAATTTGTCTATACAAATCCAAAAGAGCTTCTTTAGTACACAACAGACTAGATGACTCTTAGTAAATATACAATAATGTGATTACTGAAGCCTTATATAGATTTTGCAAATCAAACCCAACCAGTTTTGAAGACATTTGTTCTGCTTGTGGAAAAAGCAAGTGCTTAGGATCAGACTACCTGAAGTCTCAAATCTGTTTTTGGTTTTGAAAGTTTCACAAAACACACCTACCCCCAACACTTCGGTGCCTCCTCCTCTTGCATTCAGTGGGAGATTCATTTTCACTGTCTTCAGAGCCCCACAATGAGGGAGTAGATTGAAAGACATCAACACCTAACATTGAAGGAATCTTTTCCAGGATAAATTCTGGTACTTGTCCTGGAATAGTCGAGAAGTATTATTTTTTTTTAATTATTCTTAAAAGTTGAAAAAAAAGCTGTACACAGGTTTGTGCATTGAAACATGTTATGATAAACATATGATAAACATTTATCATCTTACCAATTTCTGCTGCATGGTCAATAAGTGTTTCCACAACAGCAGCTTGCAAGCGAATTTTTTTTTCTGTACTAGAGGACATCTTTTCATTTTCATTCGAGTGCAAGAGGTTCGGAGCAAAAATCACTGCCAAATTACTGCTATCCATTCTGTTTTCATTGGATCTTAACAAGAAAAGGCTTTTTTTACTCAAATATCAGAATATAAGCAGTGGAGAAAGAAAAGACCAAATAAGACAAATGCAGTTAAAAAAATTCCAAGGGACTCTTTCACTGCAGTGCTTACATAACAAGATTAATGTATAGGTTTATGCATTCTAGGCCAGATAATTGCACAACTATGTTACTGAACTTAAGAAGTTATAGATCCCCCTCAGTTTTAGGGAATGCAGGGCATCAAATTATGATAATTCTGCCGAAGAAAGCTTGAACAAAGTCAAGCCTCTAGTTAAGTTTTCATAAGGAAAACCTTGGATTTACGAAATAAAAGACTATGACTAAATTTAGTGACTATCTGCAGATATGAAAGTTTGAAATGGCAGGCCACTGACAGAAAGTTACAGCACTTGCCTGGATAGAGAAGTGGTTAAGAGAATTCAGAGCTGTTTACAAGCATGCCCTTTACACTAACCTTAAGGACACAGCTCTCAGAAAGTTGAAAAAGTATCTCAAAGCTGCAATTGTTCCGTCAGCCATCAAACATGACAGCAACATGGTTGCAGTTTTCTTCTCATTTCCAAGCTGCTGAGCTTTGAATAGGCCTTCCTGCAGGTGAGGTGGAAGGATGGGTTCCGGCAGCTCTCTAAAGAACTGTTTGAGAAGCCCAGCAACATCACAGGGCAGTGCAGCTGAGAGGCAGCTTTCACCTTGATCCACTTTACTCTGAAAGTTTTCATAAGAAACACAATTTAAAGTCTTCAACATATTGTCAGATTTCTAAATTGATGCAGTAATGCTCTAGCCCATGTCACGACAGACAGTCATACCTCCCCTGTTGGTAGTTTCAGCCTTGTGTTTTACCCAACTACATTATCTACAATGAGACACAGGCAAGGTTGTCAGACCATGTGTGTTAATTTAGAGGTTCCCCATCTTCCCTCCATCAGGAGAACATTGGTAAACAAATATGCTCATACAGCATCCAGTGTGCACAATTGCTAATGAGTTTGTTCAGTCCCAAACTACTCTCATCAGCTGGAAGGCAAAATATTAAAAAAAAAAAGGGAAGCCTGTCAGCTTCTGGACTAGATCACCTATCATTTCTAAAGCAGGCAATGTTACTAATCTACTTTCAGTATTAAAACATGAATATGACTGAAGAGAGTCCAAAAACTACAACATGCTCAAGTGAAATGCAGTTTATTAAGAAAAAAAAGAGCAGCTTTAGAGAATACCTTTAAAGCTTTTAAGCGAACAAGAGATCCAGACTTTCTGAAGAGTCCCTCCGTATGAACATGTTCTCCCAAAAATTCACATGTATCAACGAGAAAGCTGAGAAGAGAACAGTAACACAGTTCTGACGCTCAGAATAAAGCTTGGGTTTTTTTGCACAAAAACTATTTCACTATTTTTTGTAAAACTTAATAGATAGAATAATTTCCCCCAATGACAAGAGTGCAAAGAAATACAACTGAATAAGAGCTCTGAATTCCCTAACTTCTGCATCCCTCCTTTTCCACCTGGAACTATTCTTATATCCCCCAGAAGCTCTAGCAGGCGTGGAACAAACATTACATTCCTTCATCTGACAAGGGCTCAATACCATAAAGAGAGCAAAGAAAGCACAAAATCGAAAAATATATTGTTAAATTACCTTGGAATATAACCATATTCTGGCACAAGTGATTGTGGCAACGCATGAAAAGATATCCCAAAGATTTTACCCTGAAATACAAAATTCAAATCATGTCATTCAAAAGCTGATATAATTATCAACTCCATATTACAAAGAAGCACACATTCCACAAGTAGACATAAGGGTAGTTAAGACAAAAAACAAAGTCTTTCAGATAAGATAGATAAGAGCTATTGTCTGGAAAAGCAGACAATTCATCTCCAGAGATCTAAAACTATGCTGATTAGTTAAAGGTAACACCCCAGATGATTGTGAAAGAGTAGAAAGCTTTTCTGCAGTATGTTTTACACTTCTTATTTTACAATTAGTTAGTTTTCTTATAGGACTCACAAATCAGTAAGGATATTAACCAGATTGTTTTGGAATCTCAGCTTAGTTTTTCAAAGCGACTATATCCTATTCTTCTTAAAAATCAACACAAGACAATTGAAATAACCTTTCTTTTTTTTTTTGAATACATTTTTCTTCATCTCAAGACACTCAAGACTTTGGGAAGGATTAAACTCAACAGAACAATCTAGACAATGGTTCTGAACCTCGTATTTAGCATTTGTGGTTAAAAAACTGATCTCTACTGCCTTATAGCAAGACATTAAGCATGTTACATATTAGAAAATAAGTAAATCTCAGTCGTTACTACTGATGTTCACCTACAGCATCAACAACATCTACTTTTTTTTTTTTATATTCACATTTACAGAACACGCAAGCCAGTCCCTCTCCCAACCAGAAGAGGACTGGGATCATGCTAACCTTGTTCTTAGAGCTGAATGCAAACTTAGTCATTCATAGCAGAAATTCAACGTGCTGTCCATGTTAGAACAGTTAATCAGTAACCAAACCATTAGACCCAATCTAATCTGTCCTACAGAAAACAAACATAACACAGTCAGGAAAGAGAAGCAACACATCTGGCACTGTGTTCCAGGTTGCCACTAAAACTACAAAAAGAAAAGTAACTCCCAGAGAGAACATGTTTTCTGTACGTCCAAGATTAAATGCTAGAAAATTCCAGTGGTTTGGAATTCAATATTTAAAATTCCTAAATGATAGCTTACTTCATTAGGTTTTGTTTGAAGTATCAGAAGTTGCAATTTGCTCTCTTATTAATAAATAATAAAGCTAATAAAATTATGTCTGTTCCCTCATAACAGAAATAAGACATCCCTTGGCAAAACAAATATTATTCTGTGGCTTTTCCTACCTTGCTCAGTAGTTAAACACACATTTTCTTCCTTGCATACAATTTAAACACTACAGACAGCAACGCAGACATCTTTTAGCAAGACATACATACATTGTTCACAGTTCTTATTATCCTCCCTTCAAATGGAAAAGGAAAGAAAAGTCTAGAACCATATGTTTGATATTGACAAGGGGAAAAAAACCTAATTCTAACTTTACTCTTGCTTTCTCCCTTTGCAAACAACTCAACTGAAGCACGTCTTCCCAACTTCTTTAGTTTATATTGACCAAGGATTACTGCAGCATTGTGCAATGCCTTCTCAGCCTGACAGGAAGCTCAGTCTGAGGATGTTCAGCTCTGTGCCATACCAAGAAATCTTGTTTAGGACTTGACCGTGATCCACACTTTATAAACTAAATAGTCTACCAGAAGATCAGTGCTCTGAAATGGAACCTCAGTGCTGGCATTCACTATAATAGTTTAGTTTTAAATGAGAGTCCAGAGATGGAAAACACTTTTTCCTTTATCAAATTCAAAATAAGCATTGAAGGTAATGGGAGAGGTTTCATTCCTGGACCACTGGCAAATCAAGGCAAGAGCTGTCTGTGCCAAAATACTTAGTCATGACTTATAGTAAGAAATCATGCAAATAAAGGCCTTCAAAAAACCCAAAAATCTAAGAAATCAAGTAAAAGACACACAGCTTTCAGAAAGAACACCGTAGCCATATCTCAAGGAATAACACAATTACTAAGATTTTAATTCCACGGTGAGTGACATCAGTCACAGCGAAGCACAAAAAGCTCTTGCAGCGATCAGAGGCGAGCGTGCGTGTTTCAGGGGCCAGCAAGCCCACGGACAAAAGAGGAACACATCTCCTTCGCCATCTGGCCTCGGCCAACCCGGCACCAGGAGAATCCCAGACTGCCGGGGGCGGGGGCATCCAGCGCCACTGAGCCACTGCCTTCCGGAACCATAGCACGGCCCCCGGGAGCAGCCGCACGCTGAAGGAAAGGGGGGGACAAAAAGCTCCTTTCCCATTCCGGGAGGCGATGCCCTGTTAGCGGCTGGCAGGAGCCGCTGCACTACGGGAACGGCGCTGCTGCCGGGCCCAGCGCTCCCGGCGACAGGCCCAGCCCCCGGAGCCGTGGGAGCCTTGGCTCTGCGCGGCCCGGGAAGCGGAGCCCCCCGAGCTCTCCCGCCCCGCTCACCTCCGCCGCTGCTCCCGGCGCCTTGGCCGCCGCCAGGCAGCTCCCGCTCTTCACCTTGATTCCGTACGAAGCCCTCAGCTCCTCCAGCACCGCCAGCCGCACCAGCCTCCGCCGCTGCTCCGCCATCCCTGCGNAGGCCCCCGCCGGCGATCGCGCTGGCTGCCTAAGGGCCGGGAGGGGTGGAGCAGTGGGAGCGCCCGCATCTCCCTCGTCCCTCCATCTCCGCATCTCTCTCGTCCCTCCATCCCTCCATCTCCCTCGTCCCTCCATCCTCCATCGCCCTCATCCCTGCATCGCCCTCGTCCCTCCATCCCATATCTGCTCAATCCTTCCATCCCCACATCTCCCTCATCCCTCCATCCCATATCTCCTCATCCCCAACATATGCCCACAGCTCACCCCCACAAATGTTGGGCCAGCGGTGCCAAGTTTTGGAACGGTGCAGTTGCTTGGTCTCTTGGATACAAGTGTCTCTTTTCCCAAAAACAGGTTTCAAATAAAAGCAGCTGCCTGTCGCTGTGGGTCACTATCAATCACACACGACACACGTTCTCAAGAGAAGGCTGAAAGAAGATTTTATTAATTATCTGACTTCATTTATATAGTATTTTCACAAGGACCAGGGATTGGAGGAGAAGTTGGACCCCTCTCCCATCACACTGGTCAAGACAAATGTCAATCAGTGACTTTCCACTCCTAAGAGAAGGAATTTCCAGCGACCTTGTCTTAACATAAACAAGCTTCTAATAATAGCATCAATGAGAAAGTGAACTAAGAGCTACCAAACATTGAATTAGAAAGTACACAAAAAAACCTGAAAAAATCAAAACAACTGCTGCCCACCAGTTTTGTGGGTAACCTGGACTCTTCCACCGTGCCTGATGGCCAGGGAATGTCAGGTACAGGCATGGAAAAAACATCGAGGTTCTTCCCATCCACCTCCGTCGCTGATGTGGCTTTCTCCTGCATTACCTGGGCTCTGTGCAGGTCTGCCCGACGTGATCCATTGTTTCCATCATTTTCTACCGGCAAAGCCACACTCCCAATTGAAGTGGCACTTGAACCATTAGCACCATGTTTGGCTTGTACTTTCTAAATCTGGGTTCCCTTGCCCATTCCCTACAGTGAACTCGGATGCCTCCTGCAGCAGAGTCATTTTGGGCATTGCACTCTGTTATTTTAGGAAGAACTACTTCTTTTTTTTCCTTGGTCTTTTTTGTTTTGTTTTTGGGGGGAGTTGTTTATTAGGTTTTATTTGTTTGTTTGGTGTTTTTTCCCTATTCCAGAGTAATTCTTCAAGTGCCAACAACAACACTACAGTTAGCCAAATGCAGCCTTTCTGTGTAGTCAGAAAAAAGCACTGTACCAAAAATAAACTTTCCAGCTTTTCCTTTATAAGTATTCTGTTTCTAGTTCTAAAGCAAGTCTTACTTCACTAAGAGAAAGTCTAAGATTCCCACAAAGCTTAGACACAGACTGACAACAAGCTCGTTACAGTGCTCTGAACACTCAGGGACACAAAAGCTAGAGAATAAAAACAGATAGCTAGAATTTTTCCAAATGTCAGCAAAATGTAAACAGAAAAAAATCCGTCTAACAAATGATATAGATGAAAAACTAAGCAGCAGTAATAAAAAGTAGATTAGATACAAATTTTCTTAAGTAAACCCCTGTGATTTTGATTATGAGTGTCAAAATCATGTCATTGCACAAAAGTAATATTCCTCTGAATGTAGTTTTTTGTAACCTTACTCTAAGTATTATTATCTGTCCTGGCATTGAAAAGTCCTGGCGTTGAAATGACACGAAAATACAAAGTTTCAACACTAAAATATCACTGAATTTCTCTAAATATGAGAAAAATAAAAGTAAAGGAATTGAGTAAATAGTTACCATAAAATTTAATTTAAATAATCTCTATTCCAACTTAGTTTTTTGTAGTAATGATGAATTACACAAGAGGGAGCTCTGACTGGATAAATATATCAGAACTTTTCATATTGAATTTTTTCTGTTCAGTATTCACTTAAGAAGAAACTTGTTATGATAGTATGTACTGCTTTTTTTTTTACTAAAAATCGTGGTGTGGATAATTTTTTACCTCCTGCAGGAAATATTTTAAAGTGACAGTATTATCCAAATTTTGTTGATACCATCTGTCAAATATTTTAATATTCTTTAGGTCACTATTTTAGCATATTTCTGTTTTATTTGCAAAATATTTATTTCCTGTAGCAGGAAAAATTACTTTGCAAATAAGAACTATAATTTTGCAACCAATCACAACATCCCAACTGCAATCTCTTACACCTGTTTAAAATCGAGTTAGGAAAAATGCTGAGATGACATTCATTCTGAAGACCTATGGTTCTAGAGTTTAACAGTTAATAAAACTTCCTTAGCTGGAAATAAAAGCTTGAGGCTGGTATAATTCTGCATGTGGAAAGGAAATCAGAATTATTCTTATAGTACTTCACATTTATAGAATACTTGGGATCAGAAGTGCTTCAAAAATTATACATAGGGCTCAGCTCACCTGCTGAAATCCTGTCAGTTGTGAGTACAAAGGCACTGACTTGGGCAGACCTTGAGGCAAAAGTTAAATGAGACACTAAATATGTCTTGTGTCACCATCATGTCACAAGTTTTCTGGATGGATATGAAGCCTTATTTATTATTTATTATTTATGGCAACACATAAATTTTCAGATTGTCATAGAGTTGGCAAAAAATAACTTATATTCTCTAGCGTGACCCCATTGGGTATCACAGTTCAGTAATTTATGTACGAAGGATAACAAGTGATTGTTAGACATTTTTTCTAATGGGAGTATTATATGTGTTTGATTCTTTTTGGTTCAAAAAAGTGAACATTGCATTCCTAGGGAAAGTCTGTAACTCTTATGAAATTGTATAAAAGATGGAATTAAACCTCTCCTCCAGCTGATAATAAAGCAAGAATCTGAAACTGCATTTTATAGTCTACCCAGTCCTATAGACTTACTTATCATTACTGGAGCAAAGTTTAGAATAAGAAACTAATTTCTAGCCTTTTAGTTTCTTTTCTAATTTCACACAACCTTGGATGTGAGGTAAAATAGAAAGAAAAATGCCTCTTCTTCTGGCAAATCGTTTGGCCAGGTTCATATTTTAGATGCCTCAAGAACATAAAAATCAAGGAACAGGAAGTTTAGATATTCTAGTCCTGGGTGGAAGGTGAGTGGGGGTTTAAAGCTGCTCTTTTGGACTTGTGTCTGCAGTGGGATCTCAGGTGGAATGCAGCTGCTCAACTCTTCTCTGAAGCACCAATGACACCATAGCATGTTTGAAGTAGGAGCTGTGCTGAAACCTTTAGTTTAACTCCAGGCCCAAACTTGATGTTTTCTTCTCTTCTGACTTTCGATCTCTCACTTTTAATCAGTGTGGGAAGGAAAGATGGTAAAGCAAGCAGTGTATGGGAAATTAAAATGAGAACAAAAGTCTGTCCAAATTATGCAACAAGGATCATTATGCTATAAAATTGCTCTTCAAATGTGGCTGTCATTGAGAGGTATTAAGATTTCAACAATTATTTTCTGGATGAAGACTTAATTTCTTGCATAAAAAGGTTTTTAAGCTTAAAGCAATGCCTACACAATTAATGTCCTTGGTTTTTTAAATGTTTGAAGGGTGCTAAAGGATTTAAATGTTACAGGAGTATTGTTCATCACTACACATCAGTAGTATCAAAGTACTGTCACAATAGCCTTAGAATTCTAACAAATTACAAATGTAATGTATCACTGGGTAGAATGATCATTTTACAATGGAATCTGTGTAGTTTTAGGAATCCAGTTCAGGCTTGAGTGTTGTGCTGCTTTGTCTAGGGCCAGAGCTGGGTTAGGCCAAAGCAAGCAGTAACTAAATTTCTTCTGCCAATTCAAAAGAAAACTTTACTGGAGAGACAGCAGAGAACAGAAGAAACAGATTCCCTTTCTTTAACTTTGCTCTCTGTTTCCCTTATGCAATGGGATTTTCACGTATGCAGTGAGGCAGAAATGTTTAAATATTCCAACAGGGAGAGTATTTGAAGACATAAAATCTGTACATAAAATTGTTTCGTTCATAGACTGTACAGTGAGGTACATGTCACTGGAGGGCTCTGCTGTGCATGTGTAAGTGTACTCCTTGGCCTAGGAATGACAACCTGGTGTGTGGCTTTGAGCTGATTTACTTTGAAGAGCATACACAGGGTTGCCTTTCTCAGTTTTCCCCCTACTCATCTGTTACACAATTGTTTGTTGTGGGGTTGTTATGATACCCCAGTGCCCATCTTTGGGGTTGCTTTCTTCTAATTTCTTTATATAAATTCACTTGTTTTTCTTTCCTACAGTAGAAAAGAAAATTGCATAGGAAAAGGAATTTTCACTATTATTTTTGTTGCTTCTTTTTTTCCCTCTCCCTTTCTTTTAACACATTTATATTACAAATGTGCCTGCTGGACTTAGCTAGAATTTTAGTCCTCCCTAAGACAGGTGTTAAGTAAATCCAATAAGAAATAGGATCTATTAGGAAAAGCTTGGAATCCAAGCAAGCAAGACAATGGGGGCATTATTAGGTAGAAGAGGCATGGGTCAATGATATGGCTTGTCTAGGAAGGTCAATTGCTAAGCTAAACATAGAACCCAGATCCTTGGAATTCAGTCCCATTAACCACATACTGACCTACACAACCTTTTTTTATCTAAAGCATCACTAATTCTAACTGAGTAGTAGAAGTGGTGCTGTGTGACTTAGACATACATTACTCCTGTCAGGCCTTATCCTGTTATAATACATACAAAGACCTCTAATGGCAGTGGAGTCCAGCTCATATTGGAGAGCAAATCAGCAAAGAGAGCAAATCTTCAAATAAGCCCACACAAACTGTTCAGCCAACACACCACATACATTTTCACGGATAGGGGTTGGTTAGTAAATATGGAGTAAAACCACACATCAATTTAGACAATGGCAACTGTTTTAAGAGACCACAGTATAATTTCTTTACCACCCATTTTTGGATCTGAATTAGTCTACAGACAAACTTTTAGAGAAAACCAGACACAAACAGGCAGCATCATTTTAGCTGGCATTAGCATGATCATATTTATTACTTCTGTTTTCATTACAGTTACTTTTACAAAAAGCACCGACATCTCACTGTCATAAGGGATGTATGTAAATGTAGTTTTGAAACAATCATGTTACTTACAGAGTCACAATTCTGAAAACTCTTACACATCTAGATACCTTTCTGTTATTTGTGGGTGGGTCTCAGCATGTTTTGAGTGCAGAGAAGCTCAGGCCAGCTTTCTGTGTAGGACTGGATGTCTGCAGAGCAGGGATGTCTGCTGTGCTCCCTTGTGCCCCAGGCTCGGGGCACAGGTTTTGTCACTCGGGGGCAGCGCCCCGACCCCATGGCTCTGCAGGCTCCCGCGCTGACACACATGTACAGGTGTCATTGTGTGAGCCTGCAGGCTTTGGAAAGTGTCTGCACTTCCCAGCTAAGCTTTGATCAGTAACTAATCTTTTCTTTATTGCATCTCATCATATATTCTTCTAGCTTTATTACCTAAATATTACATCATGTTTATTTTAACTGTCTCTCTTCACCTTAGATAAATGATAACTGAATGTTTTAATGTAACACAGTCAGCAATCTCCCCAAAATAAACTTGAAATTTCATGTATGAAAACTATTTCTTTTAAAATATTAGACTTGTCTGCTCATCTATTATTTTCAATTATTTCAGAAACCTGAAAGAGGCTTAATACATTAAGGATGAAAAGGCAACAACTCAGAAGAAAAAAGAACAGAAAAGCTTCATGTGACAGCTAATGAAATATTCAAATAGAACCTACTGCTGTATACTTAAATTTCTTCCATTCTTTGTGATCTCTGGAATTTTACACTGTTTTTATCATGACATTTCCAATTTTCAAATTGTTATGCTGGACTTTTCCACATTTTTACTAGGAAAGGCAGTTATATATATATATAGCTATTTTTATACGTGTTATTTTAAAATTTATTTTATTTTTAGCTAGCTTCTTTCCCTCTAAAAATATACATAAGATCAGCACTCATCTAGGAAATACAGAAACTCTTCTCTTTTTTTTTTTTTTTTTCAATCTCATGACTGCTGATCAGTTTTGATTCTTACAGCACTGAAAACAATTACCTGAAGGTATTCATGCTGATGTCAAGATGTGTCAAGATCTTTTGCTGTGCCACCTCCAGTGAAAGGCTGTCAAGGTGAAAACACTACGTGTCATCCGAGCTTCCCACGCTACAACCAATTTTAATTTACTCTTAAGTTGCCACAGTATCTTGTGAGTCCTCTATTCTATCAAGTAAAGGTTTATAATCCATATTTCCTTCAAAAATGAATAAGAAATAATAAAAAAGGAATACAATAAAATAATGAAATACTGCACTTTTTGGATTGTGATATTTGGTTTTGGTAGAAGGAGGTAGAGAAAAGGAGAGTGAGACATTTCCAACAGAAACAGGCTATGAATTGCAAATGCCCTTGAAAGAAATTTTGCCAGGAATGGAAGACTGGCATCCACCAGCTCCAGTGTCACAGCTGTAGGACTGCTGTAGGAATTTTTCTTTTACCAGTCAGATACTTACTTAAATAACTTACATTGTGTAATCCTCAAACAAGCAGAACTTCCCCTGTTCATGTTCATGGTTTAGCCCCAGTTGGCAACACTTCCCCTTCCCCCACTCATGGGATGGGGAGGAGAATCAGGAAAGAAAAGAGTCCCAAGAGTACAGGCATACTATTTCTTCTGTTTGGTTTCAGTCATTCATAAATATACAAATATTCAAGACATAATTAAAACATACAGATTGAAAAAACTCAACCATGTTGGAATGTGAAGAAATTGTTCTTAGTAGTTTCTACATTCATTCATTTATAGCTTTATGAGAAATTTTCATGTAGTGTCAGACATACTTTATCCCTCAACTGCACAAAAATATCTGTTTAAAAACCTGCAAAGATCAGACAATTCCTTTGTTGATTATCTTAGCTGCAGAAAAACCACCACCCCTGAAGCTGACTTCCTGCTTGAGAAACCGTAAGCTAATTGCAAAACAAAAGGCACGTTTGGAGAGGTCCTCAGCTTTCAGCAGTTAGTGCATTAAAGTGAATCTGATGCCAAACAACTTGTAAATGTTTAGCATGTTCTTTGTTGAAGGCAGTCTGGCTGATGCATGCTGCTAATACTGCTGGGTGAGATGATGGAGCATGAAGGAAAACAAGCTGCATCCTTTGCTGTCAAACTGTTCACTTTCAGCTGCTCCAAAGAGTAGGCATTTGGGTAAAGAGTAGGAAGACACTTTTAAATTTTTTTTTCCAGTCAGCTGTCATCTTTACCAAGTCACTTTCCACCTGCTGGGTTTTTTTAAAAATAAAATCCTTCCCACTCTCTTCAAGTCAGTTACTGAGATTCAAACCCATGATGCCAGGCAAATGTCTGTTACATGACTGACTATGAAAAGAACATGAAGAAAGCAACAGGTAACTTACAGTCCTTAACAGATTGGTTTTGTGTGATTTGGGTTTTTCTTAAACTAAAACAGATTCATTGATTTTTTTTTTTTTCATTTTCCATTGATGGTGACCCCTAGTTTTCTACTCATTTTTCCAAGAAATATTTTCAGTGTATTTAATGTCCAATTTAAACTCAATTTTCCCCATAATTAAAATAAATTAATGAAAATATTTTAGACCTTAAAACCTTAAAAGTACATGCTCAGAAAAAGACTTTGTCATGTTAATTTCTAAAAGTATGTAGGTAATACTGTGTTCAGTGCTTCTAGGCCTGTGTGACATATGATGCATGTCCTTACACCCAGACCTTCTAGCTGTCCACACAAAAGATTCCAAATCCAATCCCCAGGAATTTTGCATCATGGCAGGGCTGTAAGGCAGTCATGTTGCCAAGTTGCCTCCCTCTCCTCCTCACTGTGTGCTTGAAACCTGTCTGTGTGTGAAGGATTTGAGCATGGGAAGCCAAGCAGAGTTATCTCCATGGCTTGCTGGACTTGGCTTTCCACACCTCTGCACTTCCTGCACCTCTGAAGTACAGTCTCATGCTGGAGGGACATGGCTTCTGCATGGGACAGGGTCACTCTGTCAGCCTTACATGGCCAGCCAAGGGACGGAGTACAAGGACAAGGTGCACATAGGAGAGAAGAACAGGAGTTACAGGGCTTCAGGTGCTGAAATGATCCCAGCAGCACAGCAGCTTGTCACAGAATCATATGATCACAGAATGGTTGAGGCTGGAAGGGACCACTGGAGATCATCTACTCCAACCTCCCTGCTCAAGCAGGGTCCCTTAGAACATGTTATCCAGGACGGTATCCAGGTAGGTGTTGAATACCTGCAGTGAGGGAGACCACAACTCTCTGGACAATCTGTTCCAGTGCTTGGTCACCTGCACGTAAAGAAGTTCTTCCTCATGTTCAGGTGAAACTTCCTGTGCCTCTTGTCCTATTATTGGCAACATCCAGAAGAGCCTGGATCCAACCTCTTGACATTCACCCTTCAGACACTTGTAAATATTCATAACATCCCCTCAGTCTTCTGAGGATAAACAGGCCCAGCTCCCTCAGCCTTTCCTCATAAGTGACCTGTTCCAATCCCCTCATCATTTTAGTTGCCCTTCACTGGACCTGTTCCAGAATCTCCCTGTCTCTCTGGTCCTGAGGAGCCCAGAACTGGACACAGCACTCCAGATGTGCCCTCACCAGGGCTGGGCAGAGGGGCAGGATCCCCTCCCTTGACCTGCTGCCAATGCTCCTCCTAATGCAGCTCAGGGTCCCATTGGCCTCCTTGGCCACCAGGGCACTGCTGGCTCACGTGTCAGCACACTCAGACTGTTACAGCTTAACTTCTGCTACTGAGACTTGTGCCCTTAAGTTAAATGGATTCCATAAAGTTGGCTGGAACAGTTAATATTTAAAAGAAGGGCCAGTGTTTTAGGAGCTGTTTGAATTTAAATGCCCTTTTGACTGATACTCTCCAAATATGTGGGACCTGATGTACAGCAATAGTCAGAACCAAGAATAACTGGTGTAGCTGCTAATAAGCACCCCAGAGACCTGGATTTTCCAATCAAGTGCAGGCAAAATTGCAATAACCACAGTGACTGCTACTTTTAAAAACAAAGTCCAATTGTAGATTTAAGGTTTTAAATGCTCTGATTTCACTTATTTACAGATTTTCAAAACTCCTGCCTGTGGATGAAAATGTTTCTCATCCATTATTATAATGACTCTCTATATTTCCTTATTTTTATTGATTATGAGCCTAATTAATTTGTAAATCATCAGCAACCCCATTAAAATCCTTCTGGCTTAGTAATGTCCCAAGAAATAGCATCCTATTAAAACCAGCTTGCAATTTGAATAGGTGCTTGTCTCTATTTTTAGCTACCACTGAAAATGTAAGACTGAGAGGGTTTTCTTTGTTTTGCTGTGTATTACTTGCTGAACAATCAGATATATCAAGACTTGTCACATACACTTTAGTCAACTGGGTCCTTGTGATTATGCTGTACTTTATATGAAAAGAGGAGAAACAAGCATTAAAATTACACAAGATAAAACCACAGAGATAACAATAAAAGACAGGGAAGTGAGATACCTGATTTTATTTCTAGCTTGTTTTTCAGATTATCTAGGTAATAACTCAATTGATTTCCTTAAAAAACCCAATTAATTTCCTCAAGTATAGGTGTTCATACTGAACTTGCCTGTGTGCCTCTTCAGTAGAATTTAATGCCAGAGTTCTTGTCGGACATTATAAAATATCACATAACTATCGGGAAAACAAATTTCACTCATCATCAGGAATGTAGTTCACATCTCTGTCTAATTGTGTTATTTGATGCACAGGGGTATTTCCCTGCATGGCCATTTATTATTCTTCTTTCTTGTTCCCTAATGGAAATCAGCTCCTAGGTTCAGAGCTTGGAAAGGAATGAAATTTCCACCCTGTGACATTTCTTTGAAACCACTCTCTGTTTCTGTCTCCTGTGCTGGTAATGGAATCCCATACAGAGCTAGTCTACACTACTGGTTTTAGTTGCTTCCAGCAGCGCTGATGACTAAGTGTAAAATCCTCTCTTCTACCTCACCACCAACCCCATCCTCCCTTCTCCCCCCGGTGAACCACAAGTCTAATAAGAGAACCAAATCTTTCTCTTCTAGGGTCTTCCTCATGTCGAGCTAATTATATACAAAGACATGAACACTTCCTTTGGGAGGAAATATAAAGTCACCAGGTCTGTCTGTGTGCTCAAAGCTGCTGCACAAGGATGTGTACCTAAGCTAGCTGTGAGTTCCTCACAGTATTTTTACAACATGGGGGTTGGTAGGGCAGCAGATGATAAACTTGTAAAAAACTGTATACATATTTTATTACTTTACAATGTCCCATATTGTACAATGCCACCCAGAGCTGTCAAAGTGTAAGAGCCCACTCTCAGAAATGCGATCATATCAGGCAATATCTGAGAAGTTTACAAAAGAAGAGTTCTTGCTCTGCAAACCCTTAACCAAGATGAAAATTTACCGTATTTTTGAGTTGGAAGTGAAGAAATTTGTGTCAACAGCGCAATCCCTGTTCTAGCCAAGGGATCCTTCTTCTATGTGTGTGTCACTCCTGTGCAAGAGCTTGGGAAGTTTTCAATTAACCAGGTTATGAAAACTTAGTGCTGGCATATGATTCCAGGGAGATGTACCATAAACTTGTCATAAGACAATATAAAAGGAAATTTGTCTTGAAACATAAATGAAAAATTTTCATAATTCACACAGTTGGTTCCCCCCTGCAAAAAAAACCAAAAAAACCAAAAAAAACCCAACCCAAACTTGTTTTATGGGAGAAAAAAGCAACCAACAAAAAGCTCCAAGTGTCTCTGAGTCCTGGGTGGAGTTCAACTCATTCCTAACTCATAGCCTGAGCTTGTGGCCACTGGTAGCTTTTTCTCTGATTTCTAGTGTTTGCTTCCAAGTCAAACGAGATTTTGCTGGGTTTACTCAATGTGGCATGGCCAACACATGGGAGCTTCTGGCTCCCATGTCATTTGCCCAAATTTGTTCCATGCTTTCTCATCGAGGTGAAGATGAGATGTAGGCATGATCTACCAAAAGGACATGATATTCATTCTATTTAGTGACTTGGACAAGACTTGTGAAGAACAAAGCAGTCTTTTGTCTCACCAGTCATGTGTCACCTGGACAAAAAACATGCAAATTTTTAAAACCCAAATGAGATTCTTTCCTTTGTGCAGGCCAGGTACTTGTAGAATATCAATTCTAATCAATCCTATGAGGTACATATGGTCTCCAGTATGACCTGCATTCTAGTTATTTTTGTAAATAACTTGTTTCTTTCAGTAAAATATGAGTTGTTGGTCCTCTGGCTATTGCAGATGAGATAGCTCCTGCCCATCAAATAAAACAACTTTTCCAACACTACTGTAGCCAGTGTCACCTGGTGCACTCTCTCCTACAGCCATATCACACCTCAGTCATTCTGTCACCAACCAGTGTCCCCACCACAGCTGTTTCCAGTCAGTAAGATCACAAATTAACAGAATTAATTAATCTCAGTATTAGTCCTAAGGAATACTTGTATTTGATACTAATTAATTTTATCCCTTGTATATTATTCCATTTCTTACAGTGATGCAGGTCTTCCTGGACATTGCAGCCACCTTCTGCTAATGAGACACCTTTGGCTGTCAGCAAAATCTATTGTCACACTCCTGTATCTCCCTACTAAGCTTTTTAATGCAATGACAAAACAAATATGGTCTGAGGAATGACCCTCTAAGAGCTCCAGTAATAGCACCAGGAAACAGCACTTTCCCTTTCAATGCCACCTTCCCCTTCACAATATTGTCCTCTCAATAATTAGCGAGCCCTGATTATCATGTGCACAGAAGGTACAGTCACCAGGCAGGAGTCCTGCACAAATAATATGTTCTTTGTTAGGTACACACTGTCTATTGATGCATGTTTACCTACACACCATTTGTATAAATCTGGGAGGGGTGGGGTGGTGTGGTAATTAATAAAAAATTAATTAAAAATATATTTTTCTACTGTACTAACACTAGTTGAATCTGAAAACACTAAGAGGCAGAAGAATTAAAATATCTCCTTTTTTGCTATTCTTTGGGCAAAATATTTTGTTTCATAAATGATGAAGTATTTTTTGAAGTTTCATTTTGAAAAATCAAGTCTGAACTAAATTCTAAAAAAATTGAAAAGACCAAATGTTTCCAATGCTCCATGGAATAAATGAATAAAATCACAATGAAGTATCTTTTATGAATTCATGCTAAGAAAAATGTTTGGCTAGAAGAAAAAAAGTATTTTGGATTGACAGAGAAGGAATGTACTTTCTGATTGCTTTGATTTTGCAACAGAACCAAAAAAGCCCATTAATTTAACCCAACTCTGGCTTTACAGAAGGCGTGAGCTCTGGTGTTTTCATATACCAACCCCATAACTTTACAGGTTTTGTATTCTCACAGCACAGGTTTTTCAGAACACAAATTAAAATTAAATAGTAGTGTGGCAGAGATAGCTCTGGTCCCAAAACCCAGATATTGTCACAAGCCCAAATTCTGGAGAAGGCTGGACTAATGGAGGAGTGGCAGCACCAGGAAATCTCCCCAGTCTCTGCCAGGAAGCAGTTAATGCAGGGATAAACTCAGTGCCATGTGCACAAACAAGCCTGCATTTCTATGATGAAGACATAGAAGCATGTATCAAAACCCATGTGCATATCTGAGGTGATTTTTTACTGGTCCTCAGAAAAAGCTAGGAGGAGCTTGAGGCAGAGATAAAAAGACAATTAGAGACAAGTAATAATGTTGACAGACCTGGACAGTGGGGGGAAAAAAACAAGTCAAGGAAAATCACCCTGGAAACTACTCTTTCACATGCATATGGCAGAAATAAAAAGTTGTTTACTGAAATGGAAAAAAAAAAAAAAAGTAATATGTGGCATCATGTGCAATACAACTAAATATTTATTTAAAGGCATAAAATGTCAAGATGTTTTACATAATTAGTGGCAGAAATACTTCTTGAATAAATAAATTCTACAAACTCGATCATTATATACTTTAAAAATGCATTTCTAAGAGATACTTTATATGTCAGAGTGATCACATGTAGCCTAGCAACCAGGATGCTATTGAAATTCTACATACAAGTGCATGAGTCATTTTTAGATATGAAGTAAGTGTAATGATGAATGTTTAATAGATGGCAGAATTGGTAAGATAGGAGCTGGATTTCATGAATGTGCAAAGCTTAGTGAATTACGTTTTTTCATAAGTTTGCTGATAAGAAAGGATAAATGTGGTGGGTTTTTTCCACTAGAATGATAAATAATATTTTCTGCGTTTTCAGGTTATTTACCATATTTATCTCCTGAAGATTTTTACACATCAGCTTCCCTTATCTCAGGTATAAGGATTTGTCCTAAAAACATACATCATGTCTTTCTTATCCTGCCCAAGACCTGGAAAAAAGTCTTCTCTGCTTCATGTATAGATTTGAGGGTACATGCATCTAACTGGCAGAAAACATCTGTCTAGGGTACTTTATATGCCTTTCCTGACACCAGTTTCCTGATACTTCAACTCTTTGGTGAGGCATTATGCATCTTCTAAGAACAGACTGTTCTGCAGTTAGTGCACAAAACTTGCTCAATGTGCTGCTTCAAAGATCACATGACTCTTGAAAAAGAAAAAAAAAAAAAAAAAATGGAAATAGAATTAATACCCAAAGGGATTTTCTTTTCTGTTTAAGGGATCTGAAGAGGTTCTGTTTCATGGTAGTACTGATGCATTCAACATAAGCTTGGACTCCAACTCCCTGGGATTCTTTCCTAGCCAGCAATCTGAGAACAAAATAGCCTATAATAAAGTCTGCAAGTACACATAATGAAAATGCAGGATTCAAGGTTGAAAGGAAGAAGCACTGATGCACTCTAGAATTACAGTTCTCACATTCCTAGCACAGACAACATATTTGCTTCTCATTATTCCAGGCCTTAATTCTCAGTTTAACTGTACTCCTTGCTCCTCTCTTCAGTGCTAATTTGCATGCAGCATCAGTTAATGCCAGCTTAGAAGAATTGTTTGGTAATTGGCTGTTAATTGACGTTGAGTATGTTAGTCCTATCTCGTTGTCAAAGCTTTTGTCTTTAATTCTGATTATGAATCAGTAACACATTTTGATTTGTTATCAATCAGATAGGAAAAATAATCAGCAGTTTTTGAACACTGGAAATGCCTGAAACTAGTGCATGAAAGAGAAATAGACCTTTGCAAACACTTTATGGAAGAGAGAGACCTTGAAGTAATTGGAGGAAGAAGGTGACTCTGTCAATACAAAACTTGTTGCTGGTTTAACATAAACTGAGAATGATGGACATGTAATCCAAACTAAGCTAAAGTTTCACTGACTGTCCCTCATGACTTGCACAGGCTTCGTGGGATCACTGCTGTGTTGGTCCAAAGCACAGTGCATATTTCTCATGCAAAATGAGACTACAACAGTTATGGGGAAACCAAGAACAGCTTTTTAACCATTCAGAACCCTTATTTGTAGATGTTAAACCTAAGGCACAAATCCATGGTCTTAGTCTGTGTTGAAAGAAAAGCAGAGGTAAACAGCATCTCAGAGAAGCAGTGTGAATGAAAACTTTTCCATTTTCCTGATATATCTGGGTGTAGGATGTGGTGTGCCCTTACTACTTTATCACAAAACCCATCCCTTGGTCTGTTTACACTAAGGTACTGAGTAAGCTAGGCTTGTGTAGTTCTTCTGAACTTAAAAAATTTTACTTCAGTTATCAGCACTAGCACCATCAGTAACATGAAAACCAGACAGAATTTCTCAATGTAGCTTTTAATCTCAATTTAGGGGAAAAAAAAAAGACAGTAATCCTTCCTTCCTAGGCTCCTGGCATATTCTAAATAGTCAAATAAATGACTGCTTAATAAAAGAATCCTTAGGAAGTGTGCTTAAGAGCAGAAGAAACTAGTAATTTAGATCAATACTTCATAAGGAGAAGCTTATTTGATATCCTTTTCCTTTTAAATTAAACAGAAAAAGTTGTACCAGCTTAAATTTGGCCTGTCAATAAACAAATTACCTCAAATCTGCAGGAAGGTTTCAAAAAGCTCTATTTTTTGGTGTTTTGGTGCCTGAATATTGTTTCTGTTTGGGTGATAATAATGAACAAAAGGAATGTTGTTCTTTGAATTAATTTTTGGAGCCTTTCATGGGCATCAGGATGCTAAGCACTGGAAATACATGGATAAAGTGCTTGTTCCTCCTTGATCATATTGTTTCTAAACAGGCAAAAAGGGAAATGAGATGAAGGAGATGAGAATTTGACCAAAATTACCCAAGTGACTAATAGCAAACAAAGGATTTCCTGCATTTAAGCCCAATAAGCAGGGAATGAAGCTGCTTTTTACATGTATGGCTTACAGGGGAAATGAAATACTCCATTTTTTTCACTTCCTAGAATGTGAGTATTATACTGGATTAGGAGAAAGTTTTGAGTTCTCTGGTTTTGTGTCTTTTTTTTCAGTCTGGTTTGCTAAGGAAATGAAACTTGTGCAATCACGGTGGGTGGCTGCACACGTGCCCTGGTAGCTACTTTTGAACCTGTTGGCAAACTGTAGCAAACTGGACACAAAGTGTTTGTCTCACAAGTAACTCAAAAGTCTTGGTCTCAGAGGTAATGTTATACGAATGTTGTGAAAACCAGAGGACAGTTCTCATAGCATGAAAATTCACGTGACAGAAATCATACTACTTTGGTTTTGATATTAACAGAACCATGCACTTTCTTCAGGTATGTTTTAGAGTTTTCCTCTGTATTAAAAAATTCATTAATTAAAAATGCAACAACAAAATGAAACCTCATAAAACAATGCAACGTTATGAATTGAGGCTTAAAGGCAATATTATTCATAATTAAATAATTAACCAGAATAACTGCTCATGGATGGATTGTATCAGATTTCCAGATTTTCCTTCAGAGGGTAGAACTGGTGGCAGCAGAAAGCTTCACTGCTCTTCTTAAAGGAAGGAAGAGGAAACAGATGAAAACAGGGAGGAAAATATGTTCATGATGGAGAATATTTGTGTTTGTGATCTCAGATGCCATAATGAGGCAAGATCTAATAAAAAATATCAGCATAGACAAGGCCTCACTGGAGCTCAAGGAAGGCAATGATTCAAGTTCTAACATTAGAATATTTGGTTTGAGCATGTGTCTCGTGCTGGAACTTGCTTCTTTACAAGCACAGCTCCCTGTGCTGCTGGTGAGACACCCTGCCATGAGGGTGGGATGGAAGCTGGAGAAAAGGTACATGTGTTTGAGTACTCCGGAGCATGTCAGAAATTTTATTTCCCCTTTTAAAACAAGGGTTCCAGTATAATTCAGTTCCCCCTGCCTCACTGTGAGCAGCCTTCAACCAAAGCAAAGCACGCAGTTTCCATTGTGTCATACCCATTCATTCAGCATAAGAACAAAATGCAGTGAGAGACCTTTTACATGGGATGGGCTAGGGAACCTTTTTATTCTTGTTGCTATAGTAATGAATGCAGCTAATTGTGCAATCACGGCGATTACACATTTTAAAAGGGTGGTACTTTCAAACAGTAGCAATACAATTGCAATGTGAAAAAGTGATGTAATCAAGGAAGATGGAAGCATAAGTCAACAGAATGTTTAAGATGCATTTATTGGATTATGATGAAATATTTTAATCAGGAAGTCTGGCTTAATTAAGATACTAGCATCAGCCTCTTACATTAAAATCAGCATTTTGCTCTTCCACAGCCTTCTTTTGTGACCTTTACCATGAAACCCAGAGCTGACAAACAATTATGAACAACAAGCCACTTTAGGTGCTTGGTTATGGAACAGAATCCAGAACCTAAAGTTACTCAGATTGACCACAAACTGCATTCTGAGCTGGGAGCAAATGAACACAGTTAGTGGTCATTCTTTCTGATAGATTATATCCTAAAACATCATTTGAGATGCAGAAGAGGTCTTTGTTGGAAGGAGGCATTTCCTTTAATCTGAGGTTATGGAATTTTTTCTGAAGACAGATTCCCTTCAAAGGGAAAGAAAGTTAACAGTCTGGTTTTGTAACGTATTTACATTCAAGGGCTCAGATACTGGGAGCCCTAATAGAGATGCTCTCACTCACAGAGAATGCTCTGACGCTCATGATATCATTCTAGGAGATGCCTAAGTTCAATTCCTTCCACTGTTTATAAAAATTCAAATCTTATCTCAATGTCTTAAATGCCAGGCTGTAGGGTAGAATGCTCTCACTCTCTGTTCGACAACTAAAAAACCAGGAATGCACACAACAAACATGGACACTGCCAAATACCAGAACACTTCCTTGGGAAGGGGAGATTCAAGCATCTTATCCAGAGGAACAAACAGCCAGTGGATTTTGATTGCTGGGGGCTCACTAGCCTGACCAGAAACAGAGCTTAGATGCCACCAGATTGAGGAAGCAGCTATGTCAGGATATTAAGAATTTTAACTTGGATCTAAAGATTTTGAAAGACAAATTATTCTAGGGAATAATATATCAATCCTGCTGCATAGTTTTTCTTTAGTAAAATGACCATGTTGGTAGTTCCTTAATTACCTCAGATTCTGTGTGATTAACTACACCATAATTGTCAGAATATCAGAAATTACCACCATACGGCCACGGATGATAAAATAAACTGACAAAGATTTAGCAAAGTTAAACAGATTAGAGTTAGAAGATTCCTTTAAGCATTTTTTCAAAGTATGAAAAATACTGAAAGAATTAAGCTTGCAAAAAAGCACAGTGTTTGATCACTCAAAAGGTAGCACAAGAACTTTGTACACTGAGAATGTTTTGCTGTTTTTCAAAACATATTCCATAAACCAACTGTAAAGAGCTTTCAATTATTGCTTTTTACAACAATTTGTCTTGTGAGAGCCAGAGACAAATGATATACAAAGAAATAAAAAAGGAAAAGGAGGTATTTGCACAACAGATAACAAAATTTTTTGAAAACTGACAAAATATGTTCCGATCTATACATAAATGGCACAAAAATGAGACAGAAAAGGCTCATGATTGAGATAAGCTTGTTAAATAGCTGGAGTAACTTCCTGAATTTCCTCTTATCCCAAATGTTTACAAAACCACTGAGATTAGAGTTCAAGGAACAGGAAAATAAAGTAAAGAAAGAAAGTAGTTGAGGGCTACAAACAATGCCTTCAAAGGTGGTTGCAAAGTAATGAATACTGTATATAAGTAAACACAAGCAATTAAAACAAATTACAAAGCCAAAAGAAAAAAAATCAAATAAAAAAGTCTTCAGTTCCCTATGGTATACCTAAGCAAGTTCTGCAATCTACACAGCTCCAAAGGAATTACTTCCGATGGAAGCATGTCAAATATTAAAATTATGTCTGTTTCTCTGAACATCACCACAATGATTAGTACAGCACAGTCTTGGAAATTTGCATGAAAATGAGATGGTCTAACACACCTACATAGTTTCCCAGCTTCTAGTGGTGATGAACAATGTTATAAAGTCAGCTTTGCATGTGCATTCTTCAAACTGGGGGCTTGAACTGAATCCTCAGAGCCGAGTGCATTTATGCACTCTGTGCCCAAGAAATCATCACAGCTGGGTTAAAGAAGTATAAGGTTGTGAAACCCAAACAGTAATTACTTCCAGGTGTGCTACTATCTATTTTATGTCACTTATCCTGCAAGAAAAGCCAAGGGGTCTACAGACCTCTTCTGTTTAAAAGTTTGAACTATTTTCTCGTTGTCACAACCACAGACTGAGACAAAAGCATTTAAACAACTTTCCTATCTTGTAGGAAATGCCAGCCATTTAAAATAGTGATTTGAATATTGATAGAATCTGACATGTCCATCTAAGAACAATTTATTGTCATTGTTCAACTAGGGAACTACAAATTAAATTTTTTTTTGTCTACAGTCTTAAATAATATTCTGTAACTATAATGTGTGGCATGCTCTTAAAAGCAGCATAAACCAATCTGCATTATGAACACTAGTTCAGTTACTCTGACTCCTTAGTCACACAGTTTACTGACAGTGTTTTTCTCTCGTCTTTGTTTTCTAAACTTTTAAAGATAATACAAAGCTTAAATACAAATTTTAAAATGCGTTTGTATTTGACAAAGAAATGACACATTTTTTTAAACCTGTGAGTCATCCTAAACAAACATTAACAGATCTTCCTTTGAAAATTCCAAAGAAGAGATAAAATAGGACTGGTAGATATGTAGAGAGAACACACACAAACAATCACTCTTCAGATAGAAACAGAAAGTCTAACTTTCATCATGGTATTATTTTCAGGTTGTCATAAGACTTCACTGTTCATATTTGTACCACAGGGTTTAAGAATTTTTCAGAAGTGTCTGTCCTGGTTTCAGCTGGGACAGAGAAAGGCATGGTCACCTTTTTCCCAGATGATTGAAGAAGCAAAATAAAATGCTGCAAACTAACAATTTTGAAAGACCTTCTACTTGAGGTTACAGAAAGCTTTGGGTACTTTGCCTAACCCTACTTGTAGACTGACAAGTAGAAATATTAGCACCAAAATTTTTTGGCATATCTTGACAATTGTGCATTGTTTTCTAAGTTAGATATTCAGAGACACTTAGAGACTAAGTTCCTGAACCTAATTATACTTGGGCTAGGGCTTTACAAGGACCCTTTAATATTGCCCCTAGAGGAATAAGGGGCAATACAGATCCTTAATAAATACGGATGTATTTTAAACATGATTAGTTTTCAGCATATGAACTTTCATCTCCCTATTTAGCATTCTGCAATAAGAGTGCATTTAAATGTGAATACACGGAATTTGCTGAATTGCTGTCTAAATACCTTCAAATGATTCAATTATTTATATGCTACTGAACACTGATAGTGGTGTATATTCACCATTACATTTTGTTCGGTACTGCTACTGCTACTCTACCTGGATAAAACTGAAGCAAACAATAGATAAAGCTTCTAATCCAGAAAAGTGACAGTAATACTTAACAATACTGATGTTCTGAGCAGTCCTTTAAAACAGGAAAGAATACACATTGCTTTAAAGTTGAAAAAGTAAGGTGGTGTGAAACTGGGAACAGGAAAGGATCTGAGAAGTTCAGAAAAATTTACAGCATTTTAGGTCTAAGTAATTGACATTGCCCTCTATTCATTTCACATCTAACCACAATGGACCACCAATATCCATTTTTTCTCTGCTTACTTAAAATTTTCTTTACTGTATTAATTTTCCTGATCCTGTTCCCAACAGCATTTATTTCAAAGTATCTATTAAATCTAGGAAACTGAGGAGCAAGTTTACATTCTTTTTCTGTAAGTATAAGTTTGATTGTGTCAACAACTGAATACTCAGTATTTTCCTGTAAAGGATCTGAGAACAGTTTTGCTCCCCCACCTCTTCAAGGTGTTTTCACCATAACCATAAGACCTATAGAGACTGACCAGTGTATTGCCCTATCCTGATGATATTCTTCACGGACAGCACAGAATTTCAATGAAATACTGTGATGGGTAACAGTTTTGTAAACAGCTTTGAAAAAAACCTCAGGATTTTTTTAAAATAGCTCCAACTATATTATGAAATAACAGCTCTCTTCAACTTAAAAGGCATCAATTAAATTACTCAGTCTACCACTCTTCCTCCCAGACAGGTGGAACAAAGAGCCTCCAGGTCTAGCCATAAGTACACAGACCGACTGAGAACAAGAGAACATATGAGCAAAAAAAAGGAATCTTATAGAGCTTAACCTTTTCCTTCATACACACACATTGCTGGTAAATTTACAATTTGCAGCTCACACTAAGATGACTTTTTCCTTTTAAATAACAGTCAACTCACTGTTAGTTCTTGTACAAATAACAGCAGAAGAGAGCCAGCCCTTGGCAGCCACTATTACGTGTAACAACGTGTTCTTAGCCCAGTTCTGCTTCCTGCTGGTCCTCCAGAACTGTGGGCTCCATGAATTGCTGAAATGGGTTTGAGGGAAAACGCTCTTCCTACCCTATCTTCTCCCTTTCTTCTCCATTTGACTCACATAAAGAGCATACCAGAGAAACGGAGAGAGGGGCAAGCAAAACGTGGTGAGAAGAGCAAAGAACCTTTCCTTTAAAGTGATGGAACAGGAGAGTCTCTCAGTAGAGAAGAATGGGGCTTGTCTATGTGGCATATCATGTCCACTTACACTTTCAGCATTCAATTCACTGCTCAGTTCGAATCAGCACAACCTTCCATTGCAAGGTGAACTCCCCTTGGAAAAGGTTCCTGCCCTGCAGATGAAATCAGAAAGGGCAGAGAAACACCACTTACCACACCCATGCCCTGTGAAACCCCTATGACTACTCCTCACTTCTTCTCACCTCACAGTCAGCAGGAGCTGTCACTCCTACTTGTTCACACAATGTCTGCCACTGACTTTTCCCTGGAAATAACAAGGGCAAAATTATTATCACTGACTGTCACTGTTGGACATGCAAGGACAGACACTTTGGTGAAGAAGGCATAAAACTCTTTATTACAACC
>VYXF01009487.1:578181-606597 GCA_013397295.1 Polioptila caerulea
TTAGTATAAAAGATAACCACTGCCCTTCGGGCGGGGATTTTGCCTCAGACTGTCGTGCTGTGAAGACCTCGGCAGGGACAGAGAGAACAGTGTTCTAGATAAGTTACAATAAACAATAATAAGAAACCCGAAGATTGCACGTTTTTCTTCACCTTGGGCAGGAAAAGGACTTTTAACACCTTGGGGACATCTCTGTGAAAGCAGAGAGATCCCCACACAGCGGTAAAATTAAATTTTGTCCACTCAGTTTGGAAATTTTGATGCAGATCTACCATATGCAAAGCACATGGAAACCATGTCTACATTTCTTTCCAAAGACTAGTGTTATTTTAGAAAAAAATTAAGTAAGCATTACATTAAAAAAAAACCAAACCCCAACACTTCTGTGAGCCAAACTTTCATCCTGTTATACTTTCAAAGGGACTGTTATATCCACAACAATTTAAGTGTGAAACCAATTTTAAAATGTTTGAACAACGCACTTAATATATTTCTGAGAGTGATGTCTGGCCTCTTGCTGCTGACCAAGAGAAATCCTGTAAAGGAAGTAGCTAATCGCTGTCTCCTTGGAAAATGTTTACAAAGGGAGTTTGGGATGATGTTATCTACATCCTGTTTAAGTAGCTATTTTGTTCTCTTAAATCAGATGGTGAACCAAAAAGAAGCATTCTTAGTAGTATTGTTATGCTTTTCCTTTCTGTATCTTGAGTTTCTGGACAGTTATTTCAAGGGTACCAGCTGTTTTTCACCTTACTAATCCATACTTTATACACGTGTCTTAAGAAATAAGGTGTTTTATGCTATTCTTACCAAAATCAGTAGGTAATATGTACCTGTAAGCAACCCAATCAGAACTGACCTAATATGTTACTTCTGAAAGGTCATAGAGGAAAGAAAGCTACTTTGCTATGGACTACTGGAGGGAAATAAAAGTTATGGTAACAATGCTGTTGGACTCAGTTATAGTAAATAAAAACTTTTGTCTTTCTCTGATGCCAGAATTAAATGTGATTTTATTGATACAGAATACAGATTTCAGTTTGCGATATCATGACAATTCACTGCATATTGCCCTACTATGTGTTGCTTCTGAAACTCATGCAAGGTAGTCAGATGACCCTTGTAGGCAGATGATCAATGTTTATTGTATATCAGCATTCCCCTAAATAGCAAAGTATCCAAGTCTTTAATCAATAGAAAGGCTGGGGAACTGAGCCTAAAAGCCACACAAATCAGTGTGAATCTACTCAGAAGAATGCCAGCCACATTTCCTAACTCATCAGACCTCTTGATGTTTTTATATACTGTCAAGATATATGTTCAATGACTAGTAGAATTGATTTTAGTCCACTTTTGTTCAAAATTTTCTTGATTAAAAGCAATAACAAAATTTAAGTTTCAATTATACATAGCTGATAGTGCAAGACTGCTGCCAATCAGCTGCTTGTAAATTATCTGTACATTCACCTAATGATAAACATAGGCATAGTTCTTAAAGTAAATTTTAGACTCCCTGATGACTTCTAAGTCTGTGAAGGAGCCCAGAGGGCACACAGAAGGAACATTTAAGTTATTAAAAATCAGAAATATCTAAATTGTACTGTGCTGGCTCACTTCATATTGTAAGATTTATCTGAACAGAAGAAAAAGAGAAGAGGAATTTGGCCATTTTGGGGGGCATTTGTCTCTACTCAGAATCCCAGTCGGGGTACTGATGAAACTGGAGTACTACATGTACTTCCCGATGCATTTATTCATCTATTAGTCTCAAATATCCACGACTGAATGAGAAAACCTCTAATTTGGCTTGCAAAATCATGCACTCGTGAATTCCTGGAATATATGAACACTTTCACAAGTACATATGCAATTCTTTTCAGAGTATATTATTAAGCAATTGTATAAATATTTATCAACACTACTGCATATATTAAAAAANTCAAGATGAGATTATGAGGACTTTTTTTTTACAAAAAACTAAGTAAAATTACTTTGTCCTTTAAATGACTGAAGAATATGGTTTGTATTAAATTTTCACTATTGAATGCTCAGATTTCTGCAATTTCTGCATGTAGAAGAATGACCAGTGAGCACCTGAGGAATACAGCAAATAAATGTATAGAAAGCTCTTTTTGGCATCATTGCTTAAAGGGCAAGGAACCCTCTAGAGCCCATACAAGCTGCACAAGCAGTTTCAATTATCTCAATAATTATCTCAGTCATCAGACAGTTATTTTACCTCTCCAATCCTCATTCCCTAGTGACTACAAGCTATCTAAATTCTGTAGCCAAAGAAGTTGAAAATGGTGACTCCCATCACTATGCCTCTTTATATGCCCCCACTACATATCCATGCTATGATTTAAATTGAAGCAGAGGTGCTATGAAAGTAAAGATACCTTGTTTTATAGTTAAAGGCAATATTGACACCCATACACATGAGAGATGAATTTTGAAGTTCACAAGCCTTCAAGGGGCCTCTCTACATGGTTACACTGTCATAACTGCAATGGCAGTCAAGACAAGGTTTTTATGGATAGCTAATGTCTTTTATTGAACTAGGTAGTATAATATAGGAAAAAGTACCCAGATTTCCAGATGTTGTTGGTTTTTAAGTTCACTGAATTTTAGCTTTCAGCATGATCTCCTGTAATCCTGCATTCAGTTTGGGAGGTCTGGAGAGATGGCAACAAGATACACACCTAGTAAGAAGCATTTTGCATGGTCAGGCTCAGGGAGAAGGTGTTTTACTGTAACTGGAGTCCAGCAGTGAGCAGTGCTGGGTGAGCTGGTGTAGGGCTCTCTCCTCAAGTTGACACAGGCAGCATCAAATTGCAATGATGATTCAGTACACCTGAGGCCAGGGCTGCCATCCAGAGACACCTAGACAGGCTGGAGGGATGGACTGACCAAGGACAAACTCACAGTCCTGCATCTAGGAAGGAAGAGACCCTTGCACCAATAGAGCCTGGGTACTGGCAAGTGGGGCAGCAGCACTGCTGGAAAGGAAGTGCAGGCTTTGCCAGGCAGAGGCAAAGGCCCTTCCCTTGTGTGTCTGCTCCCCATTTTTAAATGGGAAAAAAACCTCTCACTGTCCTTCACAACAATGAGCGATAAAGTCTTTTTTTTTTAATATATGCAGTAGTGTTGATAAATATTTATACAATTGCTTAGTAACATACTCTGAAAAGAATTGCATATGTACTTGTGAAAGTGTTCATATATTCCAGGAATGCACATGAGTGCATGATTTTGCAAGCCAAATTAGAGGTTTTCTCATTCAGTCGTGGATATTTGAGAGAGAAGGGATTACACCACCTCGAGATGGATGCAGTTCTGGGCATCCCAGCACAGGAAGGATATTGACAAACTGGATTGCCTTCACCACAGGACCACTGAGACTGCTGGAGCCAGAGCACTTGTCCTGAGAGGACATGCTGTAGGAACTGGGCCTTTTCAGCTTGGAGAAGAAATGGCCTCAGGGGAGATGCAAGAGCAGACTGACTGTACTTCTGAGAAGGCTATTGAGAGGGAGCCAGGTTTTCACAGCAGTGCACAGCAGAAATATGAGAGAAGAAATATATCAAAAGAAGCAAAGACAGTAATTATATAGAGATTTTTTTTTAAATTTCCAGATTTTTTTAACCATGGGATCAGTCAAATATAACAGGCTGATTAGAGAAGCTGTGCAGTCTTCAGACTTAAGGCTTTCAAGGTCCAGCTAAATAAAGCCCTGAGCAACCAGGCTTAGTCCCACAGCTGGTCATACTTTGAGCAGAAGGCTGGACCTGAGGTCCCTTCCAAAGCCAGCTGTTGTGTGATTCTGAAATTCTCTACAGAAACCCTTGTTAAATCTACTCAAAATTTTGTAGCTTTTTAATTGTGCCTGTTGGTCTGATAAAAGTTATGGTCTTTACCTACAAGCTATGTCTGGCCTATAATTTCCAAGACTAAGACCCACAGATATTCCATAAAGTGGCAGCAGGTTTATACCTATATGAGTCATTACTAGGACTGGGCTCATTCAATCCAGCCTATAGACCTTTGGCTTTCAAAGTGAACAAACTTACTCACAGTAGCTGTAACCACCAGCCTGAGTGTTCACTGAGAATTGTAGGAAACCCATGGCCAGCAAATAACGCAAAAAATGCTCTGGAAAAATAAAAACCCAGCAAGTCGAAGTATTCCATGCTCTACTCTAGGTTCTGGCAGTTTTTCTAAGTTTTTCTTTTTCTGCTTTTGTCAATTCTAGTTATGTCTCTCATTCACCTTGTTCAACTAAGGGCTGACTGCTGGATGTTAATGTTTAACTGAACCAACCTTTACAGAAGAAATGTCGGTATGGAGTAGAGAGAGAATTACCCAAGGTCTGATAACCCCAATGGGATTATCAGACCAAAACCTTCACTAACTCTGCAACTTTCCAAAAATGGAAATGTTTGATAAATTGATTAATGTACCCAAGGCCTAGATCATCCTGATCAAAAGGGATAACCCAGGCTTGGAACAGACACTGGAACCACTCTACTAGCTGAAAGAGAAATCAACACTCACACCAAGAAACTGTTTTAAGAGTTTTGAGATCTCCAAACTTTAATTATAACAGAGAAGTACATTTGGATGATACCTTAAACAGGGCAGACACTACAGGACAGTCACACCTTTGGCATATTATAGCTCAGATGAATTCTTTAATGTGCAATTGTTAGGAGGCTCTCACTGAGGACAAGTTATTAAATCCAATGACTCTGACTACTACCTAGTTTGCATGAGATTTTGCAAAGACGTTGACTTTTCATACCGTGACTCTTCTAGGGTTTCTATTCTCTGTTCTTCCCAGTTATGTTGGCAAGCTTTTCTCCTTTTCTGGAATTGCTTCCTACACTATACTATCTGGCTTGCCTCTCTAATGTTGTCTACTGACCCTGCCACGTATCAGAGGTTCTGTCAGGGCCAAGGAATCTTCTCATTCATGATCCCACACTAGAAGGGCACTGAAAAGCTTTCAGAATGAGGCTGTGCTTTTACAATGATCTACGTTAAACAGATCTAAGTAAATGCTACTGGAGAAATGTGTGGTCTTGCTCTCATGCCACTGTTTGGCTGGCAGCAGTTGAGCTAATATGAGTGGGTGGTGAAAGGAATTAAATAATTAGTACTGTATGGCAGAACAGGTATAATTTTTATTTAGGTCATCTGAGTTTATTTTTTTTTCCTGGATTCGTTTTTGTGTTCAACCCACAGTATGGTGGTACAAGCTCCACTAATTGGCCCATTGTAAAGAACAGGAAAAATAGCAAACTGAATAAACTTAAAATAGATTTCAGAAAATTACTTTTATTCTGATTCAAGGCCAAGTTATGTTTGTGGACTTGCAGTAATTTGGAGGGGGATAGGTGTATCTTGAAGAACAGCTGAACTCCAAAGGTCCAGCTTGAGCTGAGGCAGTAAGATGGTTCTTTCATTTGGTTCTGATGGCAAAATCCAATTTATAAGTTACTATAGTTGCAAAATCTTCCAGATATCTGAGCACATGAGTACCTAGCTGGTCATGTTTCCTTGAGAGCCATGGTCCATCCTAGCCATTAGCATCTTGCAACTCTCTTAATGCAGTGCCTTTGTATCATAATTTTTATTTCAAAGCAACTAGCTACTGACTGAAGCTCTGAGAATAGAAGAAATATCTTGCCTTTCCATAGAGCATATCTCTGATCCTCTGAGAACACAAACTGAGCACAAATCTACATTATTTACACTAAGAGACCATTTCATCTGAAGAATGGCACATCCAAGGATCAGTATGTCAGATTGCTGACATATATCAATTAAAACTGAACCTCTGTATGAGATTGTGTGCTGTAAGATTCACTTATGGATTACCTTCAGGACACAAAGCCAGAAAGTATTCTTTCTGTCAAACCTCCATCTATTTACGTATGTATGCATTCATGTGAACTTCTCATTGAATATGTGTTAAAGAAAAAGCAGTGATGGCTGGGATGTTCTTCTCTGCAGTACAATTCAGCCAGGAGATTGGCTTAACAACACAACTGCCACAGAACACATGATATGTGACCTAAGATATATATTAATGTATTTGTATTTTTTAAACCATAGTGACCTTCAAGCTCTACGTTAGGAACAAGCTTACATCTTGCTAAAAGGAATGTCGCCTACTGAATGCAATTGCCAGGAATATGTAGGATTTTCCCTTTAACCTGGAATCCTTCAGCAAATCAAAAGTCAGGTTGTCCCTGTCCCTGTTGTGATAATGGTATTTATCACTGCCTCTGGGAAAAGTCAGTGAGAAAAACTGATCATTTTGGAAACCTGTAGAGAAATGTGCCCTGATTGTAGGCAGAAGACTACTTTGAATATCTGAACCTTGTCAGTTAGTCTTACAATTAAAGACTCAGGTTATGAAATCGGTGTGAATCTTGGTGTGAGGCACATTGGCATTATGATGACTAAATAATGCTTAAAAACATAAACGGAGCTCTAAAACAAGATCTTGATAATGCAGCATCTCTGGGACCTTGTATTTAGTATACTGCTCTGTTGAGTGCATCTCTCAAAAGAAGACCATTTAGGCAAATTTCAATTACAAGGTATAGGGTGACTTTGCCCTTTCAGATTTCTTGCCTGGCCATTTCATCTCAGAAGTGAGAACATTGAGAATGTTGAGTTGGAAGAGCTCTCATAAACTCCTAATCGTGGCACAAGAACCAAGAAAAAACACTGGGACCCCTTCCCATGCTCTGCAGTTAAACTGGAGGGACAGTGTAAGGTGCCGGATAAGCCTTTAATAGCAATCATCACCGTGGGCACCTCATTTTTGTGCCTCCACCTCAGCATCGCGCAGAGGCTCGCTGGGTGAGCCAGCCGCGCGTCCCACGGGCAGAGCTGCCCGGCCCGGGCACCGCCCCGAGAGCCGGGCCCTCGCCCTCCCGCGGGGCCGGGTGCGGGGAGCCGGGCCGGGCGGGCTCCGGGGGCGCGGCTCAGCCCCGGGTGAGCTCCGGCGGCTCTGCAGCGGCTCGCTCGGGGAGGAGGGCAGTCCTGCCCTGCCCTGCGCTACCGGGCCGAGGTGGTGCCGTGGAAAAAAAGTTGTGGCGGCTTCAGAGCCGGGCGGTGAGAGCCGGGAGCGCGTGTGGGTACCTGGTAAAGCCGGCGGCTTCAGAGAAGAGCAGCCCCAGCTCAGTACTTCCTCCTGCCGTCACGGGTGGCGACCGCCGTCGCTGCCCTACTTGACTCCGTTTCAGACTCCTCCCGAGGCGAGACGGGAGCGGGAGAGCGGCGAGGCGGGAGGGAGGAGGCGATGCTCGGGGCCGCGCCGCTCCACCCGGCCTCCTCCGCCCCGCACAGCCCCGCTCCCTGCGCTGCTGGCAGAGCCAGCCGGGCGGCGGAGCTGCGGCTGGAGCCGGCATGGGGACCTTAGGCAAGAGGAGAGAAAACCAGTGAGTTTACCGTGCTGCTTTATGCCGCCGTCGCTCCCGTCCCCGCGGCGGAGCTTACCGGGGTCGGTGGGTACCGCTGGGGCGGGCGCGGCGCTCCCGCGGCGGGGCTGGCGGGGGTTTCCGTGGGGCACAGGGCCGGTGCTGCGGGGGCCGGCCGGGGCCCTCCCGCGTGGGACAGGGAGAGGAAAGAAGCGCGGGCGGGGGTGTGCGGGGGAGGATTTTGTTTCATCCTTTGGGATGCCGGTGTGCGCCGGGCAGGTGGGTCGGCGCGGGGTGCAAGAGCCTCACGTTACCGGGTCGGCTGAGCGGGAGCGGCGGCGCCGCGCCCGCCCGGGGCCGCCGGGGAAGCGGCACCTGCTCCGGAGTCAGTCTGCGGGAGGACGGTCACTTATTTGTGATGTCCTCTCCGCCGCCAAGGGCGTACCCTGGAAATGCAGGGCGGGCGTCCCCCCATTGCCCCTCAGTCCCGTTTTCATCTGTTTGTCGAGTCGGGTGACTGCTGCGGGAGGGTCTGTTCTAAGGAATAACGAGAGGTGCCGCCGGCTGAGCTTTGCCTTGTCCAGCGTGGCTAGGTCGGCCACAGCATTACTGTAAACTTTTTTCAGGCGTGAAAACTTCAGGTTTTCTCCCAGGTGTTGCCAAAGCCTGAAATATCTCCTGCCTTAACTCCTACTTTGTTACTACTTGCTGTGATCCTCTCCCCTGTGTTGAAGAGGTACTGGAATAAAGCTAGGAGAGGGGCTTAAGCTTGTAAAAAGAAAACACTGAAAGCTGATCAGGCTCTTGTGCTTTTTATATGAGAACAGGAAGTCAGATCACAAAGCTAAGAGGGAAATTGACAAAAAGGGGGAAGGGAAGAGAACATTTACATGTCAGCTACTGTCAGCCTAACTACGGAGGAGCTCAGTGATGGTTTCTGCCGCTGAAGGGTCAGGCGTGTATTTTCCTGAATTTGAAACTGTGGAGACCTGGGATCAGTGTTGGGTTGTAAATGACACCGTGGTCAGTTTCGTGGCTTTCCCGGCATTCAAGTGGGACGGAAAGGTGAGGATAAGGCTGGGCTTCCGCAGGGATGAGGTAGGGTCCAGTCTTCATGCATAATTTCTGCTTCATGCAGGAGTGCCTATTCGGGGATGTCTGTGAATTTACTTCTACTATCTGTATGTAATATGCATACTGAAGGAATTTCGATGCCTTTTCTTCCTGGGACTGTCAGCTGATTATAACAGGGTCTTGCATTGTATTCCAAGAAAAGTTATGTGAAAGCTTAAGAGAGCAGCTTAAAGATGCTGGAGTCACTTGTTTAGGAAGGCTGTGGAGTGTCTGAAATAAACCCAAAGAACCCCTGAAATTTCAGGGGTCCCTGAAATAAACCCAAGCTTTATTGAAACGGCAGTGCTTGTTGTTCTTTTGTGAACTGTATGGTTATACTCTCAAGTCAGACTTTGCAGTGGCTCCTGGTATTTGCACTTCTCATCAATTCAACATTGTTCCAATTTACTGTTTCATACAGAAATATGAACTTGTATGCAAGCAATGAATAGCCTTTAATATTATCCATAAACATACACATTCTTGAAGCAGACGGTATATAGTCAAAACAAAAGACTAAAATTAGATACGTGCTTTATTTTGGTCTCATTTACAATTCTTATTAAATACATTTATTTGCTCATGTATACTATTTTTCAACAGCTTAATAGGAGATAACAGTATAGAATAGATGCAAATTAATATATTTGTTTTGATTGTGAAATTCTCCACTATTAGGTTGTGCTGATATTTTGTTTATGTAACAGTTACTTTTCAAATTAAATTAATAAAGCTAGTCTGGTGTTTTCCAATGTGTGTAATAGTTATATTTTTTTTCTCCTTTACTTTTGGTGAGCACACAAATATCTGGTGGTAGGTTATTGCATACTCTCCAAGAGACAAGACTTCTGATAATCCTGGCAGATCATTCAGGGAGCTCTATAACCAAGTGCTCTGCAAGTCACATTTAGCAGAATAAAAGTCACTGAGCAGACCCTTTGGTGTACATATTAAGTGGGAGGGTTATGTCTTCAAGCATCCTAGCTAGAAGGAGTTAATTGTCCTTTAAATCTGTCCTCCTTTCCCATGCAGAGTAAAATTTACCACAGTATCTTCTTGTATTTACTTCGCTATTGTGCTTTCTTTTAGGCAACCTGCCCAAGCATGCAGCACTGCCCCTGAATCAGCACTGGAGCTGCAGCAGAGCAGCCACTGTCCCAGCCTCTCCAACCACACTCAGGTCATGATGGTGCCACTGGGGCACCTAGCCAAAGGAGCCACTTTGGAAGACCTTCTTGAAACGTGCATTCAGTCTTTTGGTGAGTGCTTGGGGGTTTTTGGAGTCATATTAATTTGTTTCTATCCTGGCTATGTTTAAATCCCTTAGTAGGGAATTAAATTGATTTATTGGTGGAGTAGAAAGGTGTTAACTGAGAATTGTCTGTGCTACCGGTGATTGTATTTTTGGTTGATGGATGTGTTTATACAGATGTGTGTAACAGAGGTTAGAGTAACTTCTGCTTATTCTTGAGGGAACCAGACAAATTCCAATCATCTACATTTCTAAGAGTAGTTTTGTTGTTCCTTTATTCTTTCAAATACCAATTTTGTAAACTTTAGCAAGTAATCATTATATTTTTGCATATTGCAATAACAGTCTCATAACGCCTGTAAGCAACATGTTCATATTAAACATTTTCAAGCAAGAAGGGCTATTTTTAAGCCAGGTGAGATAACACTGGATTGCTTTTTACGTTATTGGTATAGATTTAAACTTGTTTCTTTATGAAAGAGAAAGAATCCAAACAGGAATCACAACTGTATTTTTTTTTTTCTTATTGGTTATCCATTTGTCCTTTTACAAGAAGAATTGAAATATGGATAAACATAACCATTGCCTCAGCTGTGTATCCCTAGTTTCCATTTCCAACTTTTTCATTAGTAAATGTGTTTATATTCAATATTATTAAAATATGTTATTACTGAAGACACTTAAAGGGATTCTGAATAATTTGCTTATGAGCAACACATCTGCTTGTTAATGATGAGTCTTTCATTGCTTTGAGTTAATCCCAAAGTATAAGTGGGAAAGTCTTAATTTCAGTAGTCCTTAGAAGATAAATGTACTTGAACACCCACTCAGCTCTAAAATAATTATCTATATAGTTAAATAGTAACACATTGTGCTGATCTACTGGTACAGTGCATAAATACTGTGTAAACAATGACTAATCTTTCACATTTGTTTAAAACATGTTTGTTTTTTTTTAACTTTAAAACATTCTAGTCAGCATGTGCAGAGAAATGCATGTCTGAGAAAAGCTGGTGAAACAAGTAATTGTCAGTAATGTCTTACTTATTTTTTGCTTCTTCCTGAGCCCTTTTTTGTGAAGACACTGCTATAAAGCCCTAATTCCTCAACAAATATTGATTGATATTTTTATAAGTTTCAGTTCAATAGGAGGGGGATAAGATGTCTAAAACATAAGACATTCAGGTAGCTGCAATTTTGTGACTACTTGACCAAAATTAATGTCTCCACATTTTTATGAAAAAAACAGTAATAAAATGTAACTTTATAAAAATCTAGTATAGTTATTAAAGTTATTGATTTAAATTAATGCATGTGAAACACTGAGCAGGAGATTATTTTTGGCTAATACTCTGTGTAGCAATACAGTCATACTTAGGTGTTCTCAGATTCCTGAGCATCAGTATAACAAAATGACTAAGGTAATGAAGAAAAGCAAGTGTACCTGTGTTGTTCAGCTACACAGGCATGTGAATCTTTCTCAAGGGTTTCACAAAATTTACTGTAGTCCACTAGATAGGGTTGTCTAGGTGAATTGTAGTGCATCAGCAAACACCATTATTACTTACTAAGGACTCCTAAAGTCATGTTGTGTAGTGCAGAGGTTTAGATCTTTAAATGGACAATTCATAGTCGTGTCTGTATTTATACATCTTCTATGGAATTATGCATGTTATTATGCTATGTTGGAACTTCCCATTACAGTATTTAAATAAAAATACAACTTTTACAACACTAGATAGCCTGCATAATGGAGTTCAATGTAGGAGGCTCTTATAGGTATCATGGAAACCAGTGGAAAATTAATTCACATTATTGTGCCAATAAAGGAAGAGATGAAAAAAACTTTAATCTGAGGTTTTGAAGAGGGTTGGGGGCAGGGATCAAAATAGTGGGGAAAAAGCATAGCTGTGGAATGAAAGAAATCTGAATGATTGAGCAAGTTTCTTCTCATGCCTAGGACTGAAATCTTCTAACCTCTATGCTAGTAGTTCTGTTTAGGCTGAAATTATCTTCAGTCTTGGATATGCTAACCTATAATATTTTATGTTCTGTTCTATAAAGTCATTATTATGATTTGAGCAAGTTTTATTTAAATGTTTAAAGTACAGACACCTCCCACCCCCTCTCAAGACATTGTACATTTGAAGTTTATTTTCTGGAAAAAGCTGTTGATTAATTTGCTGTCTAGTCTTAAGGAGAACATGGGGCAGTAGATAGAGATGGAGATGTATCACATTTCAGAATATATACTGCATCTTGTTGGCATTATATTGCACTTGCTGATGTTATGAGTACAAACACAATTCCTCTCTAATGGATGCACTCAATTACACAAGTTTGCAAAAAGCAAAGAATTTGTAGGACAGGCTGCTGTCAACAATGGTGTACAAGGAGAAGTTGGCAGCCTTTTGCTGTATATTCAGAGAATATTACAAGAAGGTCTAACCCAGAAGGTATCAAGAATCAGTACATGCAGCTATGAAGAACACAAGCATAAGTAGTTTATCTTACAACATGGATTAGGAGAAGAAAGGAGGAAGGGGGTATGGTGAGCTGAAATTAAAAGTGAGATGACTAAACTTTGCTGTGGCACTGTAAATCGATTCCAAGATGTTTCGTAGAAAGACTTTGTCCAGAAAGCCAAGTTAATCCAAAAGCTTAGTCAGTGCAGTTAACTTAAATTCCTACTTTGGGGAGACTAGTGTGTGTTGCTCTTTCACCTCTCAAGCTTGGTCTTCTTTAGCTTGGACTAGTGAATGACAGGCATTTCTGTGCCTTAGTGACAGAAACAGTGAGGGTCTGAAGAGGTAGTTTGAAGTCATGTAGGTGGTCACTACATCTGAAAGAGTAGTGCTTATTCAACAGCATGATGAGGAGATGCTAAAACTAGAGATTTCTTCAAGTCCCATGGAAGTTTGAATCAGGATGATGAAGATGAATCATCCTGCAAATGAGTTGCCAAAAGTAAAGACAACAAAAAATCAAGGATGTAAGTGAAGGCAAGAGTTTGAGGGAAAAAAACCATGGTGAGAGATTGAAGGTAGGAAGTTTCTTAGAAAGAAATATTGGTCCTTTTTTAGGGGAAGATCTTTAGAGACTTAAAACCACTCTCACCAGTTTTAAGAGAAGAGATTGGGTTACGCAGGACATATGTTATGATTTAAAACACATTCCAATATGTGTCTCAGAAGACCTCTCAACATTATAAGTAGCTACAGGATGGTGTTACTGCTATGATCTGGATTGACAAGAATTGTAAGAGCACAAATAAATGCATTACATGGGATTGTCTTGGAAAAGAAGGGGAGGAAAAGAGAAAGAAAGAAGGGAGGAGAGTGCATGGAGAAGAAGAGCAGGAGGTAGGGTAAAATGATTTAAAAAATTAGAAAAGACAGTGGCTGCAGAAAGGTTAGATTCAGTGCAACCTCTACATCAGAGATATTAATCCTGAACAAAAAGTTCATAAAGAGACAATTAAAAGTAGATTGTCCATTGGCAACAAAATGGCTGAAGCTGTAAGTTCAAGGAAGCAAAGAAGTAGGTAATAGATGTTGGCCTGGAATATGACAGCTTCAGGACAGAGAGAATTTATTCTGGAGGAAACCTTCACTAGGGTCTGTGATTCTGGAGTGGAATTTTACATAGAACAGTGACTTTAACCCACTTCATCCATTTTTTTCTATTATGTAGTACATAAAATGCCTAGAAAAAATGTACTTTTAACTGGCAGACAGTTCTCTGAAAGTCAATATGGCTTTGTCTCCTATTTTGTTGCTAGTTGTAATGGCACTTTATCAGCTTTCTTGTTGAAACCAGCACAGTAGGGTCTAGTTTGCTGCCAGGTCAATAGAACACAGGAAGCATATGCTTAGTAGCACAGCCATACTTTTATGTCTAGTTCTTATAGTAATCTTTGTGAGACTACACAAGTGCATAACATATACTTAGTTCAGGAAGTGTTACAGATCAGAGAGGAAAAACATATTAGCAGTGCTCACTTCACTAGATACCTAATTTGTTATCTTTATATCTGCTAAATGTTCATTTATCACCCTAGGGTATCCTCATGCTACTGTGAACTTGAAGTTCTGAATATGTGTTGTGAAGGCAATTTCTAATGTAGTAATTTTTCTCTTCTTTTGTAACTTCACAGTATGTTAGTGCATGGTAAGAGGTTCCTGTTTCTTTCCTCCGACTGTGTCTATTTTTATCTTATAAATCTACCCTTTTAAATCTAGAGTAAAGTTTAAGGATGCTTATTTTTTTAAACAAACAAACCTTTCAAAGATCCAATGAGCTATTTTAAGATGCATTCAAACTTATAAACCATGTAGGGTCAGAGGGCCTTTTCCTTGCCCACATAAAACGATTGTTTAAAATGCTTTTACAAGTGTTTAAAGACTCCATTGCAATCAGGATGTGATTGCAATCAAAATGTGTCTTCAGCATAGTGCCAATTTGATATCTCCTTTTGTCTATAATAAAGTCCTGAAATGTTACCTAGAGTTACCTAACGAACAATACCAAGAGCACATTTGACTTGAATTATTTATTCAAACACTTATGTCTTCCTACAACAATCTGAGGATGATTTAAAAGCTGAGAATTCTGTAAGAGCTCAAGATGTTATTGTTATGAAGGTGTTCTTGTCCTTAACCTCTGAGTACAAGATCTTACTCTTTGCCTCTTACGTTTGAGTGCTGGAAGTATGTTTACTGTAGCTTAGGGATGACCTATGCTTTTCCTACAATTCAGACACTTCAGTTAAAAAGAAATCAAGAAGTATCTTCAAATGTATGTCACGGTACAGTGTTCCTGTGTTGGTTTCTTTAAAGAGATGTAAGTAAAGGCCTTTAGGAAAGAAACAAAAGTATTTTTGAGACCATGTAGCATAATTCTGTGTGAAATCTCATCCATGATAAACTGTTTGCAGTGCAGCTACTTTTTTATACATACATGTCAATTTTAACCCATGGAGGACCTAAAGGAAGTGGAAAATAATGGCTTCAAAGATTAGCAATGTTCTTAATAGAATTTATGTGAAACTGATTCAATTTGCAACTTCTAATGGTCATAATAGTCATGGACAGCTCAGTCTAGGAGAAGGCTGTGATGTTGAGTTGTTCTGCAGTGTTTGATCTGTACTAAACTAGCTTGTTGCCTCAATGTGTGATAAAGTGACAAGTTTGTAAACACACCTTAGAAACACTGGAAACTACATCCAGACTAGTCTGGGTGAAAGATGCCATGGAATTGTTTTGATAGAAATCAAAATCTGACAAAGGTGCTGGTGGTATCTTAGGTATAAGCTACCTAAAATGGTACAAGTTAATCATAATTCATATTTTCTGGAATAAAAAATAGCTACATTATCAAGTTGTGTAGTTACATGAACTGATAATATTTTTATGTTACTCATATAATATCATGCAAAAACATATGGAGACTTAGGGATTCTTTAAGAGTCAGCTACATATTGCATCCATCTTACAAACAACAAAACAGGCAAGTTAGAATTCAAGTCTTTAGTGCTGTAGGCATTTTTCCTCTAAAATACAGAAAAACTGAAAACTATCCAGTTTTTCCCATAACAGTTATCTGGAAAAACACATTCTACTTTTAACATAAATTTTCCAGTCTAGTTCAAACATACAGTTAACTACTAAAACAGTCATAGTTCAATTACTGAGTTTATCCTTTTATCAAATTTACTATGTAAAAAATTCTAATATAGAACTCTGATTCAAAGGCAATAAATTCTTTCAAGGCATATGCATGCCCAGAGAATTCAACTATGGCCATTTGCTTTTTACCTCTCAGGTTTGCCTGAACAATCATTTGTTTTTGTCTCATGCTGCACAAACTTGCAGGGTTCTATCCCTTGCTCTTGAAGCCTGGGCTGAATGTTGAGGTTTCCCAAGTAGTTAAATTTTATTCACGATGCTGTTCTGTGTGAAAATGCTGTTGATCATTGTGTGTTAAGTTATCTGAGAGCTATTTGGTCAAATACAGTACAGAAACCTTAGTATTGCCTGGCAACAGAAACTATGTTAATGATCAATTAATGACATTGTGGGAACAGGAGAGTCATTACTGCTCTGTAGAATGCATGACATTGTGGGAACAGAAAAGTACTTACTGCTCTGGAGAATTTTAAGTGCTGTTTAGCTAACTATTAAAGTTAATTGTGGTTGTACCAAAATGAAAATGATTTCTTTTTTAGAGTGATGTCTGTGGAAAAATCTTCCCAAAGTAAAGGAACTTTAGATATCTTTATATATATTATAAAGTTCTATTTAGCAAATTTGACTTCACTTTTTTCAATATAATTTTCCAAAGCCAAGAAGTAAGTAATAAAACAAAATGAAGAAAACTTGGACTTTTTTCTTCATAAAGCAGTCTCTTATTTTCTTGTATTTACTACAAGGATATGACTGCAATTTCTACCTTCATGCCTCTAAACATAACTTCAGGAAAAATCAGTATAACTTTTATTTATGGATGCAAAATATTCTAATTGCCCATCACCAGCCAGCTGATACCCAGACAGTTCCCAAGCAACAGCAGCCCTGACAAACTTGTAGCCTGCTTTTAAATGATTACATGATACGACATGAAATATCCCACTGGAGGGCTGGAGTCAGCTGTTCTGGCTGTGTCCCTCCAGCCTCCTCGTTGGTGGGGCAGTGTGAGAAGGCACCCCCAGCTGCTGGGTTAGAAGTTAGCTTGCCATGGTCTGTAAACACCAGCTCCAGAAGTAGACCTAGAAGTTAAAGCAAAGGCTAGGAAGCTTAGGTGTGTAAGTGAAACAGTAAGTGAGGAAAGTTAGGGCAGGGATAGAGCTGGAGCATGCAGTTGTAATGAAAATCGAGGTCAGGAACTGGGATCCATGCAACTTCTTCAAGCCCTTGAGAGGCAAGGAGCTTTGTGCCTACTAGTCTGTTGCAGTTGGAATCTTTGGGTGGGACAGGCCTCATGCTGCCTTAGCTGAGATGACTAGCTGCCCCAGGATCAATCATGCAGTTAGAGGGAAGCTTCTTGTAAAACACTGCAGTGGAAGGTTAAGCACATATCTGGGTTCAGTGGTCAGACAGGGAATCTGGCCTCAGAAGTTTCTGGTTCTGTTCTGGGAGTCTTTTTTCCTGTCCATCAGTGCCTGTGCTAGCACAGTTGTGCTGCCAAGCATTACACTTGAATTATTCAACAGTTGCCTGCAGCTCAAAAAATTCACATAGCTCCAGTATCATGACTTAAAGCTCTGGAAAAAGCTTTGCATGTTTTTCCTTGAATGCTCAAATTATGTTTTGTAGGCTTTGGAAAAAAAGACTATTTGATTTAAAAGTTTGCATCTAAATTTCCTAATATCATTATTTTAAATATGCTGTAGAATGATGTGTGGTATGTGTCCACGCGTGCAAACTTTTTAATCTTATTCTATGTACCTCATCTGAATTTCCAAGGCTAATGGAATGCTTTCCACCCACATTGCATTTGGTTTCTCTCAAAGTACATTTTAATTTTTGAAAATCATCCCATTTCCCTTTGAAAAGAGCTTTTATCTCCTTGTTTTCGTTTCAAAGAATTACCCACCTAGAGCTCTTTTTGCAAGATGTAGCTTTCCAAAAGCTGTTTCTGAGAGAGGGTAATGACTTTCCCTAGAGATTTTTCTCCCCTAATGTTCCCTACCCTCACACAAAACAGTCTTATTGTTCTTTTTGGGTGCGTATTATCCTCACTTTTGTCTTGGATATATCAGCATTGTTTATGGGTATTTGGAGGAACATGAGTGGGTTCCCCCTTCCTCTGTTCTGTCGGGAGTTGAAAGGGAGTAGACTTGAAGAAGCACCAAGTTTATGGGTTTTCTTCTACCATGTCTGTTTACTTGGCTTGTTTAGAGAGCTGTTGGTGCAGGGTTGATCACAAAGTAGTGCAGTTCTTTCCTCTCAGGAAAACAGTGATTTATTCTAAGTTTAGTTTTGGAGTTTTTCTTCCTAGGATCAATTAGTTGTTTAAATAAATTTATATAAAATTCAATAGTTGCAAGCACGTATGGACAGTAAGCCAATTTAAAAAGACACAAACAAACAAAACCAAAACTTTTGTGCAATTCCCTGAGTTTTTTGGTGCTGTCTGCTAAACATCATGTCACTCTTGTGACATGAGGAGGAATACGATCATCCTGTACAGAATTAAATGTAAGCTGGAGAGCTCAATATTCCACCTGCTTTCTGCTACAGCTAAAAGTAAAAAAGCATTTTATTACCTAATTACTGTGTCATCTTTGTAAGGACATTCTTATAAAGTTATATTATGTCTGAAAGATATTAAGCACTTAATGATTTGAAATAAAGAAAAATTCTCTAAGGATGAGCACAAAGTTCTGCTTAGAGTAATCAGTTATAAAAACAGTATAATAAAGTCCTTCATAAACAGCATTTCTGCAGAAAAGGATCTCATAGTGAAGAGGGACTTTGAAAATGGCATTAATTATAATTAATAATATTGTATCACTGCAAGAACTCTAAGTGTGTGCATAGAGGTATATGTGTACTTCCATATTTTCTGTATATACAATTTAGATGCACATTTACTTACATTAAAATATAGGTGTATATAAAGGTATTACGTAAAGAATATTAAAAATAATATTTTAACTCTGGTGCTAAGATCTCCTCTGTAATACTATAGTCAGATTTTCTTCTAATGGTGCGGGCTACAAAAGGTTCAGAAAACAACATAAACTTTGACCAGAGAGCTAGAAAACCTTACCTCTATGGAATAAAAAAAAGACAAATTTGGTGTTTCTTAGCTCAGAAAATAGATGAGGAATGCAACGCTTAAACAGAGAAAAAATATTGATAAGGTAAAGGAAATCTTTTTCTGCTGCTGGAGTCTGGTCTTAAGCTGCCCAAGTTGCCTGAAATAGTTGATTAGACAGAAAGGAGAACTCTTAAATGATAGAGAAATTTAAGCTTTGGAATAAGTCACCTACAACAGCTGTGAAGTCCTCATCATTGTAGAATTTTAAGAATAAATTCAATTATTTTGAAGAAGCTGTTTCTGTATTGGAGTAGCAGAATAGAATAGATTGGCTCCTAGCACTGATATCTGCTGTCAACTGAGCATTCAGCTGTCATTAAAAAATTAGTTTAGGTTAAATCTGCTTGCTGACCTTCAATAATGGTGTTGTAGCTGATTAGGAGAATGGTGGCTTCTTGTGAATCTGATTCTGACCAAATGAATTCAATTCAATGAAGAGAGTTAAATGACTAGCCCTGTTACAGGGTATCAAATTCCAACACAGAAGTAATAAACATGGAGTGGAGTAAGTAGGCTACTATGGGTTGCTTAAGTTTAAGCTGAAGGGGAACAGACTGTTTCCTGTTTGTAAAGGGAATTTCCAGGGAGTATCTGTAAAATACTCATGAAGTATTTTATTTAGTTTGGGTTGCTTCTAGCCATTTAAAAGTTGCCTTGCAGTACTGTACCTTGCACATGGGGCAGAGGCAAATTTCGTACACGTCTGTGTATTTCATCAAGGTCTTGGAGACCTTGAGACCTTAAGAACATAAGTTCCCTCAGCTTTCAGATCACATATCAATTTAATAATCTTTGTAGACATTTACAGCACCATCCCCACAACATCTTCTTTAAACCACTAGAAAAAAAATTTGCAGAAGTTTTGAAGAATCCTATGTAGAACACAGAATAGCAACCCACGACTTACAGCTTCGCACTTAACTTGTGGCAATTGCTTGATACTTTCTTGCACTTCATTGTTTTTGGTGCTACATTTTGATAACCGCTGGAAGACTTAAGGGAGTTTACAAGAAGTTATTCGTGTTCTCAGCAGCTTAGTCACTGATCATGTGATGTCAGTGTGCTGTGATTCACTTCTGATTCATTTCAAATTGTACTCTAGGTGATACAGTTGGAACCTGCTTATGAAATAAAGATGGTGCTTGTGAAATAAAGGCCTCTTAGACCTAGAAAAGCTAACTTTTCTTTCCTGCAAAATTCAGTTTGATTAAGACATCTTTGGCATTCTTACTACTGACTGCCTTAGCATTGCATTCATTCATCAGAGGGAAGGTCTCAGTACAGCAATCTTCTCTGCTGAACATATTCTTTCTGGTAAGCATATTTACCACAGTCTTGTGGCCACCAGGATCTGGTGGAAAGCAGGTAGTCGGCTCTTAAAACCTTACTTCCTGACTTTGGAGTAATTTATTTCACTCAAGTATTCAAGGAACAAGCAATACTTAAGCCATTTCTAAATTGTGGATTACTAGGAGTCACTCAGTGGGTCATGCAATAAAGTGGCTGATGGGCCTAGATTAGAATGTGCGTTATCCTTGTGCATTCTAAGCCTCACATAAGAAATACCTCTTTTGTAATTGTGTTTTTTAGTGGCTTTGTTCTACTACATAGATCATAAAATACTTATCATTAACTGTCATTGTGCTTTCACTCATGGAGTTAAGTGCTGGAAAAGTATATTCAACTTCTGCTTTCTTTTTTGTTTCAGGTTACATTTGTTTAAAATCTTAGTGCAATAATTTACAGGAATTTACAGGAGAAAAACATGCAGCCAGTTGGATATTTGTATTTTGCTGCAGTGAGACAAAGCTAAGGTTGACGTAGTAATTTGCAGCTTTCTGTAATGTAAATTGGCTAACTGCAACACACCCATCCCACTTGAGTTAGTATTCGCTCAGTGGTTTTGCTCGGTAGGCTGTGTGGTTAGAGGCAGGTATACCAGCGGAAGTGGAAAGGAGTTTTGAAACAAACTGCTGGGGGTTCAGGAGAATGCTGCAGAGGCACTCAGGAAAGCTTGCAGACAGTCAGGACAGCCCTCTTACTGCCTCCACCACTTGTGCAAAGATGCCTTACCATTGTAAATTGTGTGCTGGTACAGTCCCATGCAGGCTTGGTGTTCAGGGCTCAACTGCACTGGGAACATTTACATTTCTTTTTGCAGAGGGCTTATTTTGTTTTTTAAGCCATCACGAATACAATGGTTTTTTGGGGTTTTTTTGTTTTTTTTTTTGTGAAGGTGGGCCTTTTAGTTGGATGAGAGAACAGATAGCCCCAAAACTGAGCATTGCTTTAACGTGTGCAAAATAATTGCATGTCATTGTAATGAAGTGCATCTCTACTGCAAGATAATTAGGTCTGGATGTGATGAAGCATAAATACATTATTATTATGCAAGAAAACACCATAATTGTGTTGACCTAATTACTAATAGTAGGCAGGACATAATGTTTTCTCTGCACCTTTGTGACATGAAAAAGCTAAATGGAAGACAGATCTTCTAGAAAACAAAAATTCAGATGGGAACCTGCATGCTAGTGATAACTGCTATGTCACAGCAGAGGATTTTGGAATGCACACAACAAAAGTGCTAAGGGAGAGAGAGTGTTATTTTCTGTCTTTGTTGTCTGGAAATGATCTATATTGAGCACTTACGACAAGCTGTATATTCTTAATAGTACGTGTGCACATATCCATTTGGCTTCCAAGTCAAGCAGATACTGAACTGTTTTCCTGATTGAACAGGAGCTAGTGGATGGAGCTTCTGGCAGAACACCCAGTTTTGTCAAAGGATGAAAGTTGATATAGGCCTCTGTGTGCAAGGCCTAAAATAATTTTACTCTTTGTGAAGACTCTCAAAAAGTACACAATGTCAAATACTAAAGGCCCAAATAATTATTGATTCTTGATGTCCCAGCCTTCCTCTGTGAATTTCTGACTTCTCTAGCTAATAACTTGCTGGTTTGCCCTCAGTGCTCATGTTGTAATACCTCGGCAGTTTATATCTCAGAAGGATTTTTTCAGTAAGGAGTGAAATTATGGGTGAACACAAACAAGGAACACACGAACTTTGGTTCATGCTGTAAAACTGAGAACTGTAGAGTATGTCAAACGGCAGATCAAGAACTTCCTGTTACTTGGGGTCTACACTGCTCTCATTCATGGGGCTGTAGGACAGGCAGACTTTCCCCTTGCCCAAATGGATACATTTGCTATCTTCCTGTAGAAGATCATGGAGATTCTTGTTCAGTAACCAATGTGGATTATCTTGTTTTGCAAATGGGCTGAGTTTAATGTTCCGTTTTGTGTGCAAGTTAAAGTGCCTTATCCCTGTCTTCACTAGCAGTAGATGTCATTTCATATGCTGGAAATCTGCTGTTTCACATCAACCATCCATTTTGCTGTGTTGTGCTTTACTTTTCTATCTTGTTCCCACTACTGCTTTTTAAAGAGATAACTACATTTATTCCCATTGAGGTTAATCTATTTAAAATTATTCAAAAAGATAAATTTTCTTTTGTAAGTGAAAGGGCGTCAAATTCCAATTCAAGCTATTTGGGTTCTCTTATGACTGACTGTGGGGGAGCATTGTCAGTTAATATTTACAAACTTTCACTACTGTTTGCTGCAGAAATGGAAACTTTTTAAAGTGTTCTGCTACATTTCACATCCTTGATCTTCTTGGAATATGGAAAAAAAATCCTCACAAGACCCAGAAGACAGATGTAGTCCAAAGCCCTTCTTCTGCTGAAATCCTTGTAATGCATACTGTATTACTTATGTAGTGCAGTATTTTTAGGTCCATCACAAGGAGTATGCACAGATTAACCTCTGGGTTTCTAGCATATGTTTCATCTCATTCCATGTGCATCTATACACATCTATGTCCTCTGTGTGCACTTTGGTGTTATGTGTGTTATCTGTACAAAAAGGCTCACAAACACTTGAGAATATTGCTGTTTGGTTTGCCAAGTGTAGTCATACCAATCTCTGGCTGATATGGATCAGTAACTGAACTTATTTGCTCTGCAGTTCAGTGATTTCTTCCCAAGTTTATATTCATATGCCTAAAGCTAAGCATTTAAGTACATTGCTGGGCTTAGATCATTATGTATAATTGTCTAGGTATTCTGGCTACTTTTGAGACACAGCTGCTTTTTTGCTTGCCTTTTTTTTTTTCTTATATTTTAAGGGTCTTCCAAACACAGTAGTGAAATACAGTAGTTGTTCTATGGCTGTCACCAGAATAATGATGCACTCTCTAAATTAGTAAGTTACTGCTGTCTTTGAAATAGCATACATGAACAGACCTGATTAGAATTAAGATTCTGAAAAAGCCTGTTGCAAATTGTTTATGAAGATATAACAAGATTTCAATATGAATAATAATTTATTTTTTTTTTTTTTTAGATTTAGAAGGAAATGCATGTCAAAACAACCAGCTGCTAAAAATAATTCTGGCCATGCACCAATTTTTCATCTCCTCTGCAGACATGCTTCAGAAACTTGTTGACCTATATCCTTTGTAATTTTCACCTGCTTTTAAGGTGAAACTTAAAAAGTTTTAACTTAGAAGCCTGACAAGTTTGAGATGGGTAAGTAGAGGATATTTAATCTATGGGTGTATTAGTATTCCACTAATAAAGTTGTATTTTTTTACAGTTTTTGGTAATATGGTATGCTTTTCTTTGGTCTAGGGTTGGCATTTTTCGTTTTTCTGGTTTAGCTTGTTATACATAGAGGGAAAAAGGAAACTCCAAGTCAGGTTTTAAGTAGGATAAATCACCCTCTCTAGGCTGTGGAGGGAATATCTAGCCGATGTGTTAGATGAATGTAGGCACCTCAATTAGGTACTGTGAACCTGAGCCTAAGTTTTAGATCTGTTTCTCTCTCTGTCTGCTCTGAAGTCAAAGAACAAAGAACAAAACGCTATCATCAGAATATGAAAATTTTCAACAAAAATTTTTTCTCAAACATTCTTAAAATTGCTGAAATAAATCATAAGGTTTTCCTTTCTATTTGTTCCCATTTTGGGTTGACTGCCTGGACTCATATACGTGTTTTTCTGGCTCATTAGATTTTTCACAAAGTAGCTACTAGATCATATTCACAATACTAGCCTTTCTTTGGAATTTTTAATTGTGGAATATGTTACCTGTTTCTTAGCTTTACAAAATGTTCACTCATAATTAGGTGAGCACAGTACAGTGTCGTGCTAAGGATCTCCATCCGATTTTGGTACAATTGAATTTAATAATGCTTTCTCTCCTGAAACTGTATCTTCCAGGCTGCACAAGCAGCATCCTTGACAACAGAGCTTTACTGGAGCCTTGACTGTCTCTCTGCAGCAGGACTGTCCTGCTGCTTCTCTAATCACAGGTGCTGGATCAAGTGTGCTAAGCTACAGCCGTGGTGTAGTGTTGCATTTCACTTAGGCTCATGGGCTCTTGGAAAATGGAACAAAGTCAGAGTTTGCATCTTCTTTCTGAGATGGAAAGTTTTCTACAACCAGAAAAGCAAATCAAACTTTTATTAGATTTGCACATTTTGCAAGCTTGTTTTTTGACTCTGTGTGTAGCCCCCTGTAAAGATACTGAAAATTAAAGACAGTTTTGAATGGATCAAGTAGTCCGGGAACTTGTATTTTGCAAAACCTTTTAAGTGTTCCTTTTGAACCATTTCCCATCCTCTAAATTATAGAAGTGATTTTAGGTGGTTATAAATTATTTGTAAGTCACCTAATTTTAGACATTCAGAGAGGGGCCCTTAAAAATATTTGGGGACTTACTCAGACTTCACCAGTTCTATAGTGAGCCTAAGGTAAGCACGCTTAAGGGGCAGATGGCATGTCCCCTCAGCTGTGGTAGATTTAGGCTGCAGTTAATTGCAATCTGATTGTGAGTGGATCCACAAGGTATTTCCATTAAATAATGTTTTTCAGGCCTGAAAATATGTGTGCTATCTCCATCAAAAGAATCAAGACATGCATAATACATTTTCGAAATGGATTTTCCATGACTTTACAGACACTGGCTAAAACATGTTTTAAAGAGCTAATAGACTAAAAATATGGTTGTTTCTTTCAGTTGCCAGAGCAAGTCAAATGAAAACTCCTGTATAGCTTGAAAGGTCAGGTTACTAAGGAGAGGCATGTTGCATTTTGTTCTACCATTGTCTACAATTGGTTACGTTTAAAAGAAAATAGTTTTGGTTTTTTTTTCCCCCCTTTTTTAAATCTCCAGTGAATTAGCTGAAAAAGATTGCTTCATAAATGCATTGATTGATAAATTTGGTATGAATATTTCAAATTCTAACTGCATGTGTCAGTGCACAAGTTTTATGAGAAATTTTGAAGCATGTTGCAAAGAAACATGTAGAAAACAGAATCCCTTCACTGGTTAATACTACTCAGTCCTCTGGCAACTGCATCAATATTACTCATAGTAGTCACAGTTGAAATAAACTTTGGTAACAACCTTGGGATATACTTTGTATATACTTATGTAAAACCCTGATTTGATACAATCAGCAGGATGATTCTTACTGCTTACAGGTTGGGAAGTATCAAGCATGTTGCATTTTACAGCATATCTGAATGGATGTGGTTTTCCTTAACAGTTTTCTACCTATCTTAATGCTTTAGAAAATAACTCTTCCATGCTGTGCATAAAGATATGCTATTTTGTGAGGTGAGTATATTCTTTGTTGGTAGCTATTAGTCATTAGTCCGCAGTCATCCATGTGACAAATATGAGTATGTTTTTGCATATCTGAAATTGACATTAAAAAAAGAAACAGGTGTTCCGCTTCAGCTTTTCCAGGCTCACTTTAGCAGTGTTACACAAAAACGTCCAGCTGGCTTTTAGCAGATCTGTTTAAATCAGTGCATGAGTTGTCAGGTCACAGTTTTGAACTGAGTCTATATGAATCTGTAGCTTAAATGTCTGTGAAAATTGACAGTGTTCAGGAAATGATAGAAGTGTGTCTAATATTATTATATAAATCTATTAAAAATTAGGTGGGATATTGCATATATTTTTATACTAAACAAAGCTCTATTGCTTAGTAATAAAGCAGATAAAAGGTAGGTAAATCTCCTTAGTAATTTTACTTCATCACTTGCAATAGTCCTGGAACACTTTTGTGAGAAGATTATTATTGGTTATGTCAGAATGCTTTAGTATTGTGTGAGATCTGGTAATGCTGTTACTTGCATACGTACGTGCAAGAACATGCATTTCCATTTTCCCAACAAGCACAGGTTTTACGTGTGTGGTGCTGGGTACTGTGTCTGTCTGGGATGGAGTTAACTTTCTTCATTGCAGCCTCTATAATGCTGTGCATTGAAACTGTGAGTAAAACTCAGGGTTATTTTACCTCTAGCTGAACAGTGATGGCACAGTATCAACACCTTCTGTTTCACCCTCTGCCAGAGCGTGGGCTGGGGGTGAGATTCAGGCTCAGGCTGGGAGGGGACACAGCTGGAACAGCTGACCTGAGCTGTCCAAAGGAACATTACAACATTACATGCAGGGTCATATTAAATTGTAGCCTGAGTAGATCAAAACCTTTTGTGTGTGTGTGTGTGTGTGTTTTAATTTTAATAGGTATTGGATTACAGAATTCTGGATTATGTTCAAAATGGACTCTAAACTATCCACAGCCATGGAGGAATTTCAAGAGGTGGTTCGAGCTAATGGTGAGGAGTTACATTGTCGTCTAATTGACACATCTCAAATGTGAGTGTCAAAGTCTCAATATACTCAGAAAACAAACTTCTGCTCTGAATTTCCTTTATTATAATGTCTCTCATAAGTCATAAGGTTAGCTATCCTTAGAAGAATCTATACTTCATTACAGATGAAATATACATTATGTAGTGGAATAGCATGCCTTTCAGGAATAGCTTAGGATGAATTCAGCTGCAGTGTAAACTTTGGGCTGATTCTCTATGACAGCTAAGTTTTACTCTATTCAGGGAACTTAGAAAATTTGTAGATGCCTAACGTTTTTGTAAGATCACTTGAAATCAATAAAAAAGGAAAATACAATATGGATAACAGATGAGGTTAAAAAAAAAGTGTGTTTATATTTTAGCAACAGAGGTTAGTGAGGATATTTTTTATTACATTTTCAGACTCTTGGTATTGTTTAGATGATTTTGTTTATAAAATACTTGTCCTGACAAGAATAAATCCTACAGCTGTACACCATGTAGTTCTTTCTTGGGAAGGCATGTTTCCCTGTTACATGAGAGGGAGATAGTTCTGTGGAACAGACAAAACAAGTGACAATTTGTACTTTGGAAATGCACAGGATAAAGCAGAGTGGAATTTGCCATACATTTTTTATCTGGTTATGAAAGAGGACATTTAGCTTTTCAAATGGAAATAAATTTTATTACTCTATGGGTCAATAACAAAAAGGGACAGTACATACTCAGAGGTTGCTCAAGGAAATCTAAGAATTATTAAATGGACACAGGATATGTTCAATGAAGACAAAGTTACAGCTATTCTAAAAATGTAGAATTGATTGCAGAGATTATATAGACTCATGCTGTTTAGCAAGACAGTTGTACTTAAGATGCTACATCAATACAATAAAGACTAACAAAAATATTTTGTCATACAATCTCTAATGCATGAAAGGAGTTTGCTTGTTCAGAATTTCAAATAATTCGCTTTCTACTGTAGTGAGGTGTGAAAATGATGTTGCCTCTGACGTAGGGAAAGAGGAAAATTTTGCTCTTCAGTAAATAACTTGGAGTAATTTTGTTTTAAAAGAAATTCTAGGGATTGGTCTAGAAAGCTGACACAGCGTGTAAAGGCCAACACCAGTAAGAAAAGGAAAGTCTCACTTCTTTTTGACCACCTTGAGCCAGAGGAGCTGTCAGACCACCTGACTTATCTCGAATTTAAGTCTTTCAGAAGAATATCAGTAAGTTTTATTTATTTATATATTTATTTATTTATTTATATTAAGCAAAAATGTGAAGGGCACAGGAAATATGTCAGGGGTAGTATTATAAGAGTAACTCTACCATGAAGAATGTTGGACATGCTGAGTCTGTTTCCAGCCTCTTTTTTTTTTTTTTCTATTAGTGTTGAAGGTGGCCAGTGGAACTTATTCTGAGTAAAGACACTTCTGCTATGACCTATGAGAGTGGGAGAACCTCAGCTGTGGAAGAGTTGGGGCAAGATCATTTGGAAGGAAGATATTCTTCCAAAGAAGCTCTTTTTGTTAGAACAAGGGGTGTCATTGTCCTTTGACTCAAAACAGTAATCAGGTTGAAATGGGATGAAGGAAACTTGGAACACTCTCCTAGAATGCTCTCCTTCTGTGGCTGTAGTGAACAGTGCAGCAATCCTGTGCAGTGATAAATGGGCTGCATTGAGGATGGCCACTGGACTCTGCTTGCCTTTTTTGATTGTACATAACAAAATAAAGACTAGAGATAAGAAAGCACTTTAGAAAAATGCCATTTTTAATGTAAGGGGGGATAAACATATTTTATTATACAGACTTTCATATACACAAAGAATTTTTAAGGATTTATCTATTTTTTCTTTCATTTTATTTGTTTTCTCAGTAATGTTTGTAGCTGATAAGATGCAAACTTCCCTATGCACCTTGCACCATTGTATGCTACAACATTGCCTCTTTTCAAACATGAAACATTCCAATTACACTGGAAAAGTGAATGTTAGAGACCAAAGTGAATGTTAGAGACCAAAATCTAGGAAGGTTGCAAAGTCTGTATGATAGTAAGACTGAAAACAAAGTGGGTTTTTCAGT
>VYXF01009487.1:606804-642494 GCA_013397295.1 Polioptila caerulea
TTTTTTTTTTTTTTTTTTTTTTCTATTCTTGTTATTTAATTGGTTTTGGTGGGGGTGTTTTGTAACACTACAATATGAAGCTGAACCTATGCAAGAAAAGGGGCTCTCACTGGATGGTGGAAGATTTCACAGTCGTGCTTTAATGTACTTTATTTTGAGCTGACAGTACGTGACTCTGTTTTGTGTCAAACTCAAAAAGCTGTAGAACTGAAGTCATGCACAGATTGCTGCCTGTAGGCAGTAATAATATGCAAAGCTTATATAACCTACCATTTTCAAAACCTCTGTGCAGATGTCAAGTAATTAATGAGTATAACAAGTATGGCTTTAGTCAGAGTGTCAGATGTGTCATGGAGTTCCAGCAGTTACATACATGTCTACATTTCATATGCAGGGTACCTGCACATGTCTTGGTATAAATTGAGCTTACCAAGACTTCGGTCAGAAACTAACATGTAATTAACAATTAGCTATATTAATTAAATCTTTGCAGAATCTGTTCATGATGTCCTAAGCCGCAGAATCCTTTCTTTATTTTAATATGGCATCATACTGGGAGAAAGACTGAAAACAACCATCTGTGTTACTAGTCACTGAAATAACTATTTAAAGGTTTGGGCATTTAAAAGTCAGAAAGGAATATTTGATCACATACACAGCATACAGCAAAATCTTCCATGAGATACCATCCATCTTGCAGCAAATTAAAATGTGAGGAGTGGTTCACAGAGTAATGACTGGAGGCTTGCTGGTGCTTGGAAAGTATTTTAATCTATAGTCATAAAGTACAGGGAGGCCCCAGCCTGTAGGAATCTGGATTCCTGTTGAGAGCCTTAAGTTAGTCATCACAATAACTCTTGCATTATTTAAGTACTTAGATTTCTTTACCATATCTTTCCCATAATAAGCTTGTTACAGTTGACCTCAATAAATTTGTGTACCACGATGGATTCAAAACTTTCAAATAGCATTTTAGAGACTAATTTCTTCAGCATTTAAAAAAACCCCACTTTTCCAAAGGATATGGCTGCAGAGAAAAAAAATATAAACTGATTCATAGCTATACTGAAACTGCTATGAAGTCCATAATTACGTAGTCAGATATAGAAAAATTATCTATCTGTATAGAGTAGTTGCTTAAATTTCAAGATCCAGCCAAACCTGGCTAGGGTTCAAAATTCAAAGAGTAATTGTAATGTAAGTACTATATAATCTTAGAGACAGTTCTACTTATTACTAATATTTCTTCAATTTTTAATTTAATAAGGACAAATCTAGAGCTGTCTGCTGTCATCTGCTTTTAAAGTGCTAATAGCTCTTATTAGTATATATTAGTAGAAGGTGAGAGAGGGAGAGTAAGAAACAAAGAACAGCCTGACAATTTATGACCTTTGATGAAACATCAATGCTATTCTACATATTCCTGTAGAAAGGAATGTATATCTCCTACAGCTATGAGTGTTTTTGGTAAGATGTTAGTATTAGTGGTCATAGTAAAGAATGGATGTAAAAATCCCATGTCACATTTTCTGATGACTCAAATTCTTGTGTGTTTTTGTTAATGGGTAAATCAACAGAATGGATAAAAATTGCATCAACAAAAGCAAATTATTTCTTCTCTTAAATCTTAATGTAAGAATGGCTTTTTAAAAAAGTGCGTTACAGATATCTACTGAACAATTTTAGATTGCCTTGATTAAATAAGAGAATCTCACAAGCTGTATTAAAAGTATTAAGGAATCTGTAGCCCTCACTCTTAGTGGTCTCATCTCAGTTTCATATTAATCCCATTGAACTTGTTTTTTGTATTAGTGTAGCCTAATTCAGAAGTGTGCCCCAGCTACAGAATACATAAACTGAACACTGAACTCCCTTAAGCTATTGCTGAGTTATTAGATTACAATTTAAATTCCTTCTAACCTTCCCTAGAGAAGTCCAGATTCAATGAATCTATGAAGCCACCGAGGCTGGGAGGAAAGCCCCAATTCTACTCATCCTGGGGTTTATAAGACCCAAGGCTTCTGAGACACAGCAAAAAGATGCTTTCAGTTAAGTCAATTAGTTGAAGCCCCTGCTTTGAACTTAACAAAGCCTTTACAAAGGAAAGATTTATAGATATTTGAGGCATAAAAGATACTGTTTATATTTAATTTGAAAAGCAGACCTCTGTCCACACACATATGAAACTACATGAATTTTCATTTACACTTCTTTTGTTTAAGTTCTCAGATTATCAGAACTACATTGTGAATAGTTGTGTGAAAGAGAACCCAACAATGGAAAGATCAATTTCTCTTTGCAATGGTATCTCTCAGTGGGTGCAGCTAATGGTTCTCAGCAGACCAACACCGCAGCTTCGGGCTGAAGTGTTCATCAAGTTCATTCACGTCGCACAGGTCAGCTAAAATCTGGCATGTTCAGTGTTTAGTTTGTCTTTCTCTGATACAACCCTTTTTACTGCTCTTCCCATGCTGCTACTGTTGGGTGAGCTGGGAGTGTTGGCACTGGTCTCCTGGTTCATTTACACCACGTGTGTATTTGTCTTACCAAGTGTCCAGACGTTACAGGGTCACGGCACCAGGACTTTCTCATGTTCATGCTGAAGAAATTATTTTCACTGTAAAACTGGACTTGCTTTTGACTCAGCATGTGAAATTCCCAGCTGTGGCTGTGGAGCTTTCCAAAGCATGAGCAACTCTCATGGCTTTGGCTGCAATTAGAAAGATTCCACCAGAAACACCATTCTGGATAAAAGGAGAACTATGGTCCTATTTGTATTCTTTGCATACTAATTCAGCTGCTGTCATAACCAAGATAATAGGCAATGTTTCCTAGTTGTGGTAGACTGTGGAAAGAGGGGGAAGTACTGAGGACATACTTTGAGGACTTATTGTATCTGAAAATTTAATATTTGATTTAATAACAGTAGAATAGGTTCATGTTACACCCAATAAAATCACAACTCATTACCAAAATACATGAAGTCAAATAGCACAAGCTCATAAGACTTCAGAGCAGGACAATAGAGGAAATTAAAATCTGGGTGTGCACATTGAACAACCTGAACCTTTAAATGAAACTGATTTTTTTATGCCAACACAGAAGCTCCACCAGCTGCAGAATTTCAACACATTAATGGCAGTGATAGGAGGTCTCTGTCACAGTTCCATTTCCAGGCTCAAGGAAACAAGCTCATGTGTTCCTCATGATGTAATTAAGGTTAGTGTTGCTTTTCTAAGTTTTGCAAATAAGATAACCTTTAACTTTTTTGTCACTGCACAATAAAAGCAACCTTAGTTTGTTAGATAAGGTGGAAAGGCAGAACAAAAATTCCTTTGGTTTTGAAGAGTTTTTACTTGTTATTTTATCTCTACATTACCAGTTACTCCTTCTTGCAACTCCACCTTTCTTCAACACTTGCATAGATTCTCAAAGGCTTCTCCTTTAATCTCAAACATGATCAGCTGCATTTTCATTTATATGCATTAGTACAGAATAATATTCAAACATGATAACAGAGAATTGGATCCTAGAACATTTGAAAACAAAGCTGTTGTCTTCTATAGTAACACTGACCATCCTTAGTCTGTAAAATGCTAGCACAGAGCTCTGTGCTTTGTGTGAAAGGACTGGTTTTGTTCATCTGAACTCTACATTTGACAGGTTTTATTTAATTTAAATTTGAACAAATTTAGCCCTAATGCACACATAGTATGGTGGAATGTTAGGAATTTATTTTAATTTCCAGTTAAATTCTTGTGAAATACCAATGAAAGCTATTAAAAAGGGAAGGAAGGCATATTTTTTAGCAGTGTTTCTTAACAAGCCTTCATGTGGCTTCTTAAGAGAATATACTTTGTTCTTCTTGAGGCCTGAATGAGTCTGTAAAGGTATCTAATGAGCCTGTTTTGATCACAGTATGATCAACTTAAATGAACAGTGCATACCTGGAGTAAAGACCTGAGGTGTGACATCCCACTGGAAATGGTTACAGCTATCAGAATCTGTAAAATCAGCTAGAAAGCTTATTTTAGAAACATGTTTTTCAAATTTTGTCATTTTAAGGACTGCATGTGTGCACATCATTTGAATAACTTTTTGTCTCAAGAAATTGTATATGGAAATAGTAGAAAGCATGTAAAAAAGTAATTAGTGACTTGAAAACACACCTTGAGTTTTAACTACTTCAAACAGTTTGTAAAGGTTACAAATTGAGAATTTTGACAGGAACTTCCTGGAAAAACCATTGGTCCATTGATTTTATTATGTTAATTAGTCAACTTTGTACCTGTATAATTTTAAACAAGGGAAATATTTATATGGTTAGACTGACGATTAGTTTGGCCTTTCTAAAAAACCCAAGATACTGTTTCTAATTCATTTCCATGGGAAAAGTTTTCTTAAAAAGACAGGTATACCACCTTGAACCATAGTATGGCTTCTGATCACACCATGATGGGATCATGGCACAGCATAGGGTTTCTCTGCCTGGACATCTCCAGCAATTTCAGCTGGTGACCTGAAAGTCAGCGAATGCATTCCACGTTTTAATGTGAAGATGGCTGCTTTTATGGATGTCAGGGAGCTTGTGCTGTGCTTATACATTGGCTGCATACCAATCCTCCTGATCTGAGAGAATCATATTTCTTCTCATTTGACTAAATGGGGGGTGTAATGAGACCAGCATTATAGATTTGGCTAGATATTAACTATCCATAATTATATATTAGTACTTAATTTATGGGTATAGGAAATCTAGAAAACCTAGATCTCATTTGAAGTTTTAACATTTTTTCAAGAGTCATTGTGAGTAAATTACTTTACAATAACAGGGGAAGTTCTTGTACTTAATGACAAAAACAGAAACAGTAACCAGTGCTGATTTTTTTTTTGTTTTCTTTTTCTTTTCAGGTGTTTAATGAAATGACAGAATTGCTTTCATCTTACAGAAATTATGATAGTTACCGACGTGCCTATAACGAGTGCAGTAACTTTAAAATCCCAATCCTTGGGGTCCACCTGAAAGACTTGATATCCCTTTATGAGGGCATGCCAGACTACTTGGAGGACAAAAAAATTAATGTATACAAACTATATTCTCTGTATAACCACATAGATGAGCTGATACAACTCCAGGAAATGCCACTTCCCCTGGAGGCTAATATGGACCTTGTTCACTTGCTTACAGTAAGTGTGTTAGATAAGATAAATATCATCCAATTAAAAATTTCATATACCTATCAAACAACTTAATAGAGAATTCCATTTATTAATTAATCAATTATGAATACATAAGATTGTAAGATTTTTTTTTCTCCCAAAGGGGAAATGTACAGGAATAGAAGAGAAAAAATTGGTGATACTGATTTATTTGGCAGCAAGGGTAGAGGTGCTAGTTCAGCAGTATGCTTCCAATTCTTTTTGTAAGGGAAGGAAATGTTTATTTTTTCTTCACTATAGTAATATGCACTCTCTGTACTTTCAATAAGGAAGATTCCTTGTGTTGAAAACAAAATCAAACTAAAGTTCAGTCTCTCAAGATACTGCACATCTAGCCAAGTTTGCTCTGGTGTTTAAGAAACTGTCTGACATAAACATTAGTCAAATATAGTTGATGCATTTCACTCCCAGTCATATCTAGTTAGTGGCATGCTATGAAAAAATGAATGCTACCTAGGACATTGATAAAACAATAGTTTTGGCTTCTCCTAGTAAGTTAATATACTACCTTCTATTAAAAAAGTAAATCTTCCTTTCTTGTTTCTCAGCTTTCTTTGGCCTTAACAAGTATCCCACCTTGGAAAAACCAGACAGTCCACTTCCACTTTCTGGTTACAAGCCCTGTTTCAGGAAAAAGCCAATAGATAAAAGTGTTTATGTGTCTGGGGTTATTTGTTTTCTTGGGGACCTCTCTTGTGTGAAATTTAGCACACACACCCAGGGGCTGAACAGTTGTGTGAAGTGGTGAATTTCTTACTTCTTCCTGCTATGTGTTTTAAATGTTTTTTAAAATTATTTTAAGTATTTCTTTTCCTCTAAATAATGGTTTATAAAAATGGGTATTAAAAATATGTAGACCATAATTTCATGCAGCTATATATGACAAGACATAAAGGAGAAGAAATATTTCATTTCAGTGCAGGTGCTTCTAAACTCCCAATAGCCCATGTTAGAGATTTTCAGATAATGGCAATAACAGTCTGGAATGTAGAATTGGACTCATATCAAATCACTGTGAACACCTGTGCAGCTCAAATTCATTTATTTCTAGGTGTAAGCTAAATTAAAAAATAATGCAGCAAAAAATATAAATGCACTCCAGTAGCAAGTTTGTAAAGTAGTAGTGACTGTTCTGGGATTAAACTAATGTGTTTGTTTCCAGCTGTCCCTTGATCTTTACTACACAGAAGATGAAATATATGAACTTTCGTACGCACGAGAGCCACGAAGTCACCGAGCTGCTGTAAGAGCTTTTACAGATTCTTAGCAAAAGGAGGACTTTTATGAGTGATTTTAATTTAAAAACAGTTTGTTTTTTTTTTTAAATAAAATTTTATCTCTTGCATTCAATTTATTATTTTACTATATGCTAAATAGAAAACATTTTAGCTTTGTCAACTGAGTGAAATCTATTAAAGCACAAATTGTTTGGTCAATGATGAAGCCTAGGACAGAATATAAGGCAGAGATGACACCATATCAGTTTTTATATTATGAACACAAAGATAAATGAAGTTGCTGTGCAGAGACATGACACCAGTCTTAATCTTGGCAGTTGACAGTATTTTTTTCAAATGGAACATTCTTACATGATTCAAGTGATGAAACTCACAAATGTTATGTGGTAGTTTTGTTCCTGGTTTATAAATGTGGAAAAGATGGTGATTTTACAGGGCTGTCAGTGAACTGTGACAATTTAAGGAATGATTGCTGTTTTGAATAGTTCAAGGAAGAGCTTAACCACAATGTAATTACCAAAAGAATTATGTCAGGTCCTTTCTGCAGGTATTTCTCACAGTCATTTCTGCAGTCCTGTGTCACACTGTCCACTGTCACAAATGGAAAATGTGTAATACTTAAAAACTTTCCATGTTTCCATGTGGTACAAATGAGGTTCCTTTCAATTTATTTCAGCCTATGACACCTTCCAAACCACCAGTAGTTGCAGACTGGGCCTCAGGAGTGGCCCCAAAACCTGATCCAAAAACCATCAGCAAACACGTTCAGAGGATGGTAGATGTAAGTAAGGTTGGCCAGTGTAGTTCATATTATTATAATTCTTTGTAGTCTTAATCTCAAAGTATGAGAAAATACATGGATTGGATTTCTGTGCTCAGACATACTTTTTCCTACTTGTAAATTGCAGCAGTGGCCGTGAGGCATGGATGGAAATTCCTTCAGTGGGCAAAGAGCCAGCAAGAGCTGTGAATGCTGGCCTGTGTACTTCCAGAGTCACTCTTTCAGGGAGCCAGGGAGTCCATTTCTTCCAGGGCCTCCATCATGTGTTGATGCAGTCTGACAGGAGGCCTCTCAGTGGCTTTGTAACAAGCAGCAATTGCTTTTTCTCTTTCTTTTGGGTCCCCTGCTTTATGGAAAACTACTAAGTAAGGTGTTTGATTCAAAACTGGTGGAGGTAGAGATGTGAAGAGTTTGTCTTTGCTTGCCTGCTTCATCTCTTTTCTTTGTAAGCACTTCTAATATTGTGAGGCATCCTTTGATATGTGCTGTTTTGGAATACATGTCTTAATTTGTTCTAGGTGTGCTGCTTACCTTGCAGCCAGTGACAAACAGTAATACATTCCACAAGTGGAAACAGGTGCCTGACAGTTCTGTGTTAGCACTGATTATCTCATAACATTGACCTGATAAAATAAGCTACACTGATTTGGCTACAGAAGCCAACATTGAGAGCACTAATTGAGAGCATTAGTACAGGTTGTTTATGTGGGCCTGGACAGAATGGTCTTAAAGCAAAAGTAAAAAACAGCTGTCATTGTGTTGTGAAGCTTTTAGTCCAGCCTGTATTGACTTACCTATGTTTTGCTGCAAGTCAAGAAATCATAATGCTTTTTTGGTCTCAAGCAAAAAAAGTAGTTAGGCTGTCGCACTGTTTAATAGACACTGAGAGAAGATGGGAGAGGAAATCCATAAATAATGTGGAGGCTTTCTAAAGTGGCAATTCAGACCATCCTCATTATAAACTATTATGCTATTACCTTGTGCAGTCTGTCTTCAAAAATTATGACCATGATCAGGACGGATACATTTCCCAGGAAGAATTTGAAAAGATTGCTGCCAGTTTTCCATTCTCATTTTGTGTAATGGCTAAGGACTGGTGAGTACCTGCTTATCAACTTTGTAGCATCTGTTTTGGGAGAGATTTAGGGGGTTTTGTGTTTAAATTGTATTTTATCATCAGGGTGCTAAAAGCATCCTCTTCAGGCACAGACAGAAGTGAAAACATAACCAACAAAAGCATCTTCTAAATGTGTGGTGAATGACATCTTGGTTGGGCTTACTGCAGTGCTCTCTGAGCTAATTTAGAAATTAGCAATTTAGCAAATTTTAATTAGCAATTAGCAAATGCATATTTTGATAAAATCAGGAACATTTTTCTTAACATATTAGAGCATGGAAAAATACAGTAATGATTATTCAGAGGTTTACTATTAAATAGTTTTGAGATTGCATCACATATGCAGATATTCCATTTATCCTGTCAGTCAGCAGTTTAATTGTGTAGATGAGCTTCTGTATACTTTGGAAGCAATTGGCAAGATTACTGAGATCACTTTAGTTTTTTGTGCATTAAACTATTGCTATAATAAAATGTAAAAAACAAAAGATGTTAAATTCTCCTTACGCATTTAACAAAATATATGTCTCACAAATGACTGTTCTTGTTTATTTCCAGGGAAGGTCTGATTAGCAGGGATGAAATAACAGCTTACTTTATGAGGGCTAGCTCAATCTATTCCAAATTAGGACTTGGCTTTGCTCACAACTTCCAAGAGACCACTTACTTAAGGCCCACCTTCTGCGACAACTGTGCTGGATTTGTAAGCTTACTTTTCAGTAAATTATGTTAACATTCTTTGGAATTATGCCTTTTTAATCTCATGTGTCATATACAGAAACATCTCTTGTGTCATAGGAGTAAGGTTATCTATAAAAAACATCAATGAAGTTATATAGAACACCAGACTTCTGCCCCTGTAGATGTTTAAGGTACTCTTTGCTCCCCTCTTGGCAGTGCCAGTGTGTTTAAACGTGGTCCATACTTTGTGGGGTTTGGTTGTGTCAACAAAAACAGTCTCAGGCAAGACTTCCAAATGCAGAGCCTCCCACTCCCTGGGGCTGCTAGAACTCCTGTCCTGATACAGACATGATAAGCTCCTGCCTGTGGCACAGAAGGTTTAATAAAACCAACCATCCTACCACTCGTCCATTCAGCTGAGATCAGACAAGGGTGCTGAGACAGAAGAATTCTCCATTTACTTCAGCTCCACAGATTCTCCAGCAACTGCCAGATGTGCTGATGTATTCAGTAGACCAGCTCAAGATATTTTGTCATTGACACACATAAGATATTCTATTTACCTTATGCTGAGGGGGTAAATAGTTCTATTTTGACCTTATGGTTAGAATTGTAGGAAAACAAGATATTCTGCAAGTGTCAGATCTTAGAAAAGAGTGGAGCTTTTAGTGTATTTTTTATCTGGAGGTATCAAACATGCAGAGAAATATATTAATATGTATGTATTTTCTTTTTTTTTTTTAATTTCAGCTATGGGGAGTCATTAAACAAGGATACAGATGCAAAGGTAAAGTACTTTCTACTTTGTTAATTTTAATCCATAATTGATAGTGAATGACAAAAACCTATGACCATCCTGAGATCCGTGGCTATACCTACAGACCCATTTAATCTGACCTCTCAGGGAAGACAATACTGATTCAAGAACAGTATGACAGACAAAAGAAATGCAGAGATGAAGGAACTTGCAACTGAAAGCTCTAATGCTTTGCAAGATATGAGTGAATTCAGAGGGTTTGGGAACAGACCCTTGGACACAAACATTACCACTCTGTGAATATTGTGCAGCACATTCCCAACATCTGTTTTGCAGTTTTCTTCCTCATACAGATATCAGCTTTCTCTGCAGCTCCTACAGTCAGAGCACTTTTGTGACTGAATGGTGCCATTTTGTACTTTCATAATGAAAAGGAGTTTTAGACATATATAGCCAAGGGATGTAGTTTTACAGATGTATGTTGTTACAGGTAATGCATGTGGAGAACCATCAGAGAAGGCTTCTTGCTTCCCAGGAAGGCAGTAGTGCGAGAGCTACCTTAGATGCTATAGAGTTTATTTTTTAAAGTTTTTTTTATAATGGAGTAAGGTTTAATCAATTAAATAGATTATTTAATTATGATTTTTTTAGTTTTATGTTTGGTGATTTTTTTTAATTGTTGAGTGTTTTTGTGAATTGATATTGAATGGTTGGAAAGGTTTATGTAATATATTTTATTAAAACTTTTAAACCTTTATTTATTAAATCTTAGCCACTGAATCACATAAAGGTTGTGATCACTTAATCAGAGCCACTGAATCACATAAAGGTTGTTTTGTTTACAGACTGTGGAATGAACTGTCACAAGCAATGCAAAGACCTGGTTGTGATAGAGTGCAAGAGAAGACCCAAAACTTCAGTTGCAGACAGCAGCCCAACATCTGCTCTTGCCTCAAGCCTCTGCCCAGTAGGAGTCAAAGAGCAATTCCATGGTGAGAAAAGATCAAAATATGTAGATAATCTTTCCTTCGCTCCTTTTTCTTTTAAAACTGTTGTACAGCATCCTTTTAGGGTTTGTGAGTTAACTGCAGTGTTCTATCAACATAGAAACTAGAACCAGGTGTATATTAGCTTGTATCAAGTAACATCACTCCTGCTCTAGGCTGAGTGGACTCCTGTTCTGGGAGACCTCTTGTCACACTACACAATGTATGGCACACAAATTCCACCAAAAACAGAGTAAATCCTCTGCCAGACTCTCATGAGAACTAAATGCCATGTGACATGAAGACCTGACAGGTTTCCTTAACTCTCACACCTTGTGACAATCAAGTCCTGCTTTTTAGCAAATTGTAACATTGACTACTGCACTGTCACAATTCTGACTCAAAATTTAATGTGGGGTTTATAAAGTCAGTTTTTCTACGCATCTCTGTGTTAGGAAAACCAACAGCTAATTGTCTTTATTTTTTCCACTTCAGTAGCTGAATCTATAAGAATGTAGATTTATCTTTCACAGAATGAGAAATGAAAAATCTACCTTTCTCTTCTTTTCTCCTTATATCAAACAAGCTGTATAAATTTTTTTTACTGTGTTTTATTGTGTAGGCTTCCAAATAAAGAATGTTGTCCTTGAGAAACACCAGGCTACTTCTGTTTTTGTTTATTTTTTTTTTCTGATGTTCCAACTCTGTGTATTCACTTTCTTTGAATTTCTTTCCTGTTCTTTGTCTGTAATTAATGTTCTTCAAATCTGCTCCCTGCCACTTTGATTATCAATCTTTTTGTGTTGTATTTAAGACTCATACTGCCAGATTCCACCTTAGGCTTCCTATTAGCACATGCATAGACTTCAACCCTCCCCATTTCTATTGATACTGACTATGTGCATCTCTGTGTCTGAAATGGCTGCAGCACTACATAATAACCACCTCTTACCCATATTAAAGCTTTTCTCAAGCTGATCTTGATGACACACCTGTTTTCTTCTTATTGATCCATATTTATGTTACTGAAACAGGGCAAAGAGTTTTTTCAAGAGACACAGTGAGAAATTTCTAATGACGTCTGTTTTGGAGAGCAATGAATGTGAAAGTCAGGAAGGAACAAATATTTTATTTATTAAAATCATATTTAATTACCATGCCTCCTGTTTCTCCTTTTCTGGGAGAAGATCTTGCCTCAATTTACCATATATATTTTAAAGGACACGAAGAAGGATCTTTCGCCTTTCCTAACGGAGAAGTAGCGGAGCACAGTGAAGACAGCAAGGATCGAACCATTATGCTCATGGGTTCCTCAGCTCAGAAAATCTCAGTGAGACTGAAACCAGCTGTGATTCATAAAAGTACACAGACTGATCCTGTACTGCTGGCTGGTGATGTATCTCGTAAGAGGAGAGAGAAGAAAGAACACAGGATGCCAGAAAATCCTTACCTCCAGGCAGCTCCAGCATCCCCATTTCCAAGCCCAATCCTGGGCCGCAGAAAGGCATTTGTTAAATGGGAAAACAAGGACTCCAGCCAGAAAATGAAGGAGGAGCACCACAGCTGTAAACCCTCTTACCAGGAACTTGAGCAGGTACATACATGATGGAACAAATTCTGTTTTACACAACAGTATGGCCAAGTGGTTGATGTGTGGGGGAGTGGCTGGGTGGCAATTAATTACACTTTACTCCACTGTAATTAATTGCCAATTTAATTGCAATTAAACAATCCATGAATGGCATCATAAATTCTTAGCCACCTTAACTTCCAGCAATGCTTCATTTAAATAATAAATTTTAGTGCTAGTATAGGGCTTTGAAGATGCTGTCATGATAGCACTGATCCCTGTCAATTCTAGAATGTGAACATAACCCAATCACTCTGGACAGAATGTTACTCCATAAAATGAGGAACAGTTCTGAATTTCCTCCTGATTTTGGTGGCCTCTGCTCCTCTAAGTGACAGAATATATGGGGCTGGGAGGGTAGGGACCTCTGCTTTTGTTCAACTTTCAAGTGTAAGCACCACCACCAAATTTTGCTGTGGAAAGATATGATGCTTCTTGCTAGGTTTCACCTGCATGAGCCCAGTTGAGTCTCAGCTTACTCTAAAGTGTTTGGACAAAATAGCTATTTATAAGACTGTGTCACCTCAAACACAGCCCAAATTCAGATTTGTAGATACATCTTTCCAGACAAATTAAAGAGACTACTACACTTCCAACAGTGCAACTAATGGATGGATCCAGCTATAATTATGAGGAACAAAGACTTACCTTCATACTTTTTACTCAATATTTATCACTATTCTGTGATGAAGCAACATGGAAACAGTCCAACAACAGGACCATATTCTAATCTTTGAATGATGACTATAACTTTCAAAATATCCCTTGCTGCTTATAAAGCGACCTCATGTTTTACGAAAGATGAATGGTTTATTAAGCCATTATTAAGATTATCTTCCACTACAAACCACTTCTCTTTCAATCAACATTTTATTCAACACAACAAGGATATGAAGCATGGATGTAACTTGTAAAAACACATTCTTTAAAATGTCCCATTCATGCGAGTCCCATAATTTACACTTGCCCTTGCTCCCTCATCAGATTCCAACCTCAATTACTAAACAGCAGATGGTCATGCATTAATGGCTTCGCGTCTGGTACATCAATTTCTGCAGCAGTAGAGTGGTAAAGTGTGACCTGTGTTGTTGTTTCCCCAGACTACTGCTGTTATGAGAGGTGCAGTGAAGGGTGCAGGTTGTGGACACGACTCAGATGCCAGCTGCTGGAAAGTTGTGAGAGTATAGACAAAGGATAGAGCAGGGACTTTGGAAATATTCAGATAAGTTACTGGTTCTGGTGAGAACTACATCAATTTATGTTTATGGCAGTTAAGCTAAATATACAACCAGACAGTCCTCAAACAATTGCACTATAAAATACAACTTTTTTGTTGTTGTTGTTGTTGTTGTTTTTTTTTTAGGAAAGGAATATTCAAAAGGCAGACAATGAAGGTTTAAAGATCCAGCTGGAACAGGCACATAAAACAATTGAATCTCTCACAATCCAGAAAAGAAACCATGTAGCTGACAGTCTACAGCACAGAGACTGCTCCTAGCAGATGAGAGGAAAATCTCCTATGGAATGGAAGAATGTAAGACTGAAAGAGGGGCTGTGATAAAGCTGCTTACCAAGTGAACTGGAGAGAGTCTGAAGGATGTCAAGCAGAAATGTTCTCTTTACTCAACACATTTTCCTTTTAAACATGCACTCCCAAATGTATAAAATAATTCCTTTGACCTTGTAAGGTTATTTAGCATTATCTGTGCAATGAAAATAGTATCTTCTGGGTTTGCTTTTAAAAGGAGTGAGAGTGTTGCTGAAGTCTCTGTTCATGTTGAAGACCATATTCATTTCCCAGTGACTTTCTTGGCTGCCAGCAGCACACCTTACTGTACAAATGTTCTGACAAAGTAGCTATTCATAAGCCTGTGTCACCTCAAATTTGGCTCAAACTCAGTTTTGTGGAAACAAATGTTTGAAAAAGCTGAGTAAGTAAAAATTATAGAAATACTACATTAAGAAAAACAATTCCTTCTTGGAACTGAAACCAATTAAAACCATGAAGTGAATGGTCACATTTAATTCCAAAAATTAACAAGAACATTGAAATAAGTAGCTAAGCTAATGTTATTTGATTGATCCTTACACTTTAAGATAAACTGACACTTTTTAAAAACATCTTTCAGAGCTTTAGAAACTCTGCTTCTCAAACTTACCTTTATTAAAGTAACAGAGGTGAGACTATAGAAACTTGACCTTGAATACTGCTCCCATTTTTTGTGTTCCATGCCATGACTTGGAACATTTAATTCCACTTATTTGGCTTAAGGAGTAACTTGTTGTCCCCATACAGTAGATATGGGACAAAGTTGATTATATTTCTCTCACGTCAAAGTAGATGCCATTGTTGAGCAGAATCTTTAGAGCCATATGATGAGGGAAACTGTACAGCAATCCCTGTGCAATAGCTACTGTATTTCAGAGCTCCTAACAATACTTCTCCATTTTCTCTCTCCTAGATTTCACATGCACTTTACATAAAGGGTCAAGATGAGTGTGCTCCTATGCCTGTAAATTTTGTATAATAAAAGGTGTGACGGAGGTAACTTAAAGACACAAAGTGTACATATTGTTAAGAGAAAATAAAACAGTTTCAAGTTACTGAAAAATCTATTAGTCAAAATAGCCATTTTGAAAACTGCATTTGTGTTCCAAGAGAATCTGTACACTTAGAGTTGTATAAAACTTTCTTGTATTTATCAGAAATTTTTCATCACACATACAAACTTCAGAAACAAAGTCCACTTGATGCTCAACACTTCTAAGTTACCAGGTCCATTATAGATTGAAATTTAGTCAATGACAATAGCATCTGTGCTTTGTGTTCAAAGTGGCATAAATATACATTCCATCCACAATTTACAGTCATTATCAAGTATACAAATGCTTTATTTATAAAGTTAATTTCAAACTACTTGCCAGTTTAGTGATTCAGAATTCGTGTTTTGAAACTGGATTGTGCTTGCAACTCCATGTATAAGTGAAAAAAAAGGAGGGAAAGAGTAGCAGTAGAAGATTTTCTGTAACATTACTGTAAATAACTGAAATGCATAGGAAAAAACCAGCTCTGAAGACTGTGCAGCTTTTTAAATCCATACACTAAACCTGAATTATTAACAAGTAACATGGAAGCACTTTGATCAGTGAAGCAATCAGAATGACTGTCAGGTCATGTCTGCAAACTTGGTTCACCCATTTTCTGTGAGCTTCTGGATTTTGTCCTCTATTCAGGGAACTACAGCAAGGTGCATTTCTAACAAATAAAATTAGCAAATAAAAGTCTGTTTCCACAGCTATTAAAAAAGATAAAAGATGAATATATTATCACTTATTTAAAAAATACCCCAGAGGAGCAGCTAAGATTCATAAATCTTCTTGTACAGCCAAGGTAACTACTCACTGGTGGTCTAAACTCTGGATTTGAATAGAATTTGTGTGTATACAGATCCTCTGTCTATGATGGAGTGCGGAGATCATGAACAAAACCTTGTACTTAAAAGGAAAATGCCCTAACAGCAGCAGCTGGCCCAAAGGCTACTGTGTAACTAGGTACTTAATATTCAAACTGAGTTATGACCACAGATTTGTAGAGTCCTAAGTGCTAACTTACTGCTTCTCTGTGAAGTTTGCTTGTTCAATCTGAAAGCTATAAAAGGGATCTGTTTGCAGGAATGTCTTAAGGAACAAGTGTGCAGTGTGTGCTGAAAAGTTCCTGCTTCAAAAACTCAGTTGAAACCTGGATAACTTCAGAGCTCTCTAAGTACCTTCAGGTTCTCTGTTTGCCCAAAGCCCCTAACACTTATTTCCTCCCTCCCCTCCCCCTGTTTTTCCCCCTAAAGTGCTGTTAGTCCTTTCTTTTCTTTTGGGACTTTCATTTTCCTTCATGAGAGACTTAACAGCAGAACCTGACTACAGGGAAACTGTTAAAACTGACAATGCTGCCCGGAAAAAAAATCACCTGCCTCTGTGGTAATCTTTAAGCTGCTTCATGTTAGGAAAAAAAGACACAATTAGAAGTGCTGTTTAGAAGTCATGTTATCACACAGTGATACCAAAATTCATCTTGTCATGGCTAAGATAAATGGAAACACTCACCTCTTCCTTCTCTAGGTCCAGCTGTACTTACAAGAAGGCAGAAAGAACAAGCACCATTCCCCATTTATTTTTTAAGTGTGAATTCTGATTGTTTAGAGATAATTAAATAGATTGACTAATATAATAATTAACAAGGCAGGGCTACTGTTCATATTCAGGTTAAATACAATTGCTTTTAGATTAGCTTATATATGTTTTGGAAATATGTTTTTGTTCTAGCAGCATCTGTTATTTTGTTGTAACTGATCTCCATGGCACCTTGAAAAAGTTAAATGCTGTCTGAGAAGATTGAAAAAGTGTACAGATTGTAAAGATTTTATATAAAAATTGTAACATTTTGGTTTAATATTTATAATAGAAAAAATATTAAAATTGCATTTCATGCCTCTAATTTTGTATCTCAGAGGAATCTATACAACCTATATTCATCTTCCTTCCCTGTCATCTGAGACCCTTCTGCAGCATTAACTTAGTTCCAGTCTAGACCACCTTCACCTCCTCTGAGCCTTGAAATGGTGCCTGGGAAAACTTAGGAAGATAAGTATTTCCAGATTATTTGTTTGGTATTTTAGTGGTTGACACAGTACAAACAGTGTGTTGCTACTCACTATTCCAAGTATTACAAAGCACCAGTCTTTATTATCAGAGTCTCACATTTGTTAAGGATGCTAATTTTGAAAAGATTTCACAGCAGAGTAGCCAACTTTAAGCAAAGCTTCTGTTGTGCCTGCTAATGTTGCCTGTTGCAGAGGCAGAACTGCAGCACCCTAAAGACTTGCCATTGACCTTACAGTAAACCTAAAAATACCATATCCTAAATTGGTTTCTTTATGGGGAAATGGGCATCCATTCAGCTATCTTCAATCATGTAAGGGAAGACAAGAGGTGAAACTCCTATTTGTATAGCAAATCTGCTCTACATTCTCACACAAAACAAGTTGTGGAGTTTTTTTCATAATTATAGACAGTAATAAAATAAAACTGGAGAAGTAATTGGGGATATTTCCTTAGTTTACGTAAAGACAAAAGCAGTGATCATACAGATCACTATGCTTTTAAATCCTTTATTAGTAAGATAAAACGTAACTGAGATTCCTTAGTAACCAGACAAAATCCCAGACTTGTGACCTTGCCTGTTAAAATTTTTCTACAAAGTTATCTGTTGCCTTTTCCGTTTTGGTTAAAATATAAGTTATTTTCATTGCCATATTAAGTAAGTTTCATCACGACTGTAAATCACCAGCAGGAATTCTTACAAACAAAGGAGGAACAAATGGTAGTGGATCCAAATCACGATACACACAGTTGATGCAAATAATTTCAAATACGGTACTTTATTCCTCAGTGTTTACAGCTGTTGACAAAAGTGTCTCTCTCAATTCCTGAAAAAAATCCCCGACCTTTTTTTCAGTTCTTAAACAAAATATTAATTTAGATATTCTTTAAGTGCGAATAAACACAAAAATGTTCACATCACAAACATATACATGAAAATCTTTTATCTGCAACAGCAATTTTGAAAATTATTTTTTTCCAAGATAAAACTCAAGGTTTAAATCAATTACTTTCATGGTGTTATTGCATTGTTTGAGAAACTAAAAGCATACATTTTGACAAGAAGACAGCAAAGGATACCTCCATAAAACATGGTGGTGCTTACTTTAGTTTTCAACTACTGGCTTCACATCCTGAAGTTACTTAAGAAAAACTGAAAAGGCCAGATTAAAAAAGAAAATCTCCAGCCTATTTGTATTTCCATATTTTACATGGTCTACATACATGTAATTGAAATATGATACTGAAATAATTTAACTGTTAGAATTGAAGTGTATGTACCCACTTCACAAGATTTACTTCATTCAGAACTGTCCTGCCTACTACAAACAGGATGGACTGATGAGTGTAAAAACACGGAGGCACATCCACATCTGCAGTTACACCAATCCAACTAAACCACTGCAACCTTTCCTCCTAAGACGAATGAAACCTTTAAGCATAGGTAAGTAATTTGTTTTTCTAAGTGTACTTCCTTGATGAAGCCACTTGCTTGACTGCTGATTACTTCTAGAAAAAAAGTAACATTGGGATGAGAAAACAGAATTTAATCTTAAGGCTTTGGTTATTAAAAAACTGCTCTCTACTCCTTTGCTGATCAACACTTCACTCCAAGGCCAGCAGTCTCATTTGGGAGCTATCCCAGAGCATTAGGCAAAAACCAAGCCCAGAATCAAGAGAACCAGTACTGTGCTCCCACATGACCCATGAGGGGTCCCTCCCTAAAGATTGCAGAGGCTGCCAAGGGCTTAGGCTAGTAAGAATCATAGAAAAAATTTGGCAAAGGAAGTACAGTGCTAGCAGTTGGGAGACATGAAGCCATTATTGCAGAAGTTCACATCCCAGCTAACATGTTCTAGCAAGCAAAACTTCTGCTTCTTTTTGTCAGGCACCTGCTGCAACCCTAAAGCCTGGGTAAAGCCGTATCTATCACATTAGAAGCAGCATTCTCAAGCAAACTGATGGAAGAGGAAATAACAGGAGCAAAACCTTTGAAAGATAATAATTTGATTTGAAACAGAACTTTACATTCATGCATGAAGTTGACAATTAAACAGGATGTGATATGTATGTTTATGAAGGTAAAAAAAACATCTTTAAAGCACACCAATGGACACCAATAGGAAATTTGTGCAGAAAGAACTTGTAACCAAGGAACATAAATCCAAAATCAAATCCTAAAGTTCAACCTGCAATTACGCCTGCAATTACAAGTGCTTCAAGTCTGCTGTGCTATTTAACCATCAGACATACCAGGTTAATCAGATGCCTTCCTGAATCTCTCTGTAGGGACCTGACCCTAATAAATGCTCTCATGAGAACATACCCAGGCATCATCTTCCACACCTCTGTTCTCAGGAGCAGCCTCACAACATGGGAGATGCAAAAGATATCGGGCAGCGGAAACTGACTTCTTTCAGTGACAGCTCTAAGTTTAAATCCTTTTCACATGTATTTACAGCCATGATGGAATGACAGCTAACTCTGAGACTAACAGGGTATGTGAGGGAGAAGGCACCCATACCACGTCAAGACGGGGCTTCTTTTAGGTTGGCAGAGAGAGAAGTCACTGAGAAAAGGCAATTGCTGCGTGAAGTGTCTTGTTAACTTATGAACCAGGCAGTTGGTGACTCCCAAACACAGAGCAGGCAGGGGAGAAAAGGACAATTTAAAAAGCAAGGGGAAAGAAAAAAAAGCAAGAAGAAATGTCAGTCATGTTCTTTCTTAAGAAGCTCAGCTTATTTAAACTTTGTGTCTCAGAGCTGATACAAGGATATACACATGAATTCACCAGACATGATGGTTGCAGGTTTTATGCCCAATCTGATTTTAAATTTTTTTAATGAAACACCAACCATGGAAAACAAGCAAAATGAAAATAAAAATACTATCAAAACTCACTATGGTGAGTTTACAGTACACGCTCTGACCATTAAAGAGTGTCTGATACATTATGAAGACAAAAAACAACCTGATTTGATTAATTTGTGTATTCATTCACAATGTCACTATAAGGGGAAGTTCTGCAAGAATAATCAAAACTGATTGAATAATTTAGACCAAAGCCTTAAGGATTTTAACATTTGAAATTAAAATCCGTTTACATGTCCCACATGAAAATTATGAATGAAGAACAGTGAGATGAAGAGAACAAGCCTGAAAGCAGCATTCTTGAGTCTTTTAAAAGTGGTTTCATTCACTTCTTAGGCCTACTTTGTTTTTTCTACACAACATTTTGGAGCAGGACAGTAGACATGCAACATGCAATAATTAGAGAGGTCTGACCATTAATAAATTTTTGTTTGTTTAGAAAGAATTTTATTCAGTTTTCTGAGACTTATTTTAAATAAAATGACATAATAAAAAACACCATATAAGCAGTACGAAAAACAAGGACTTGAGTCATCAGATTTTAGTATAAAACTTCAGTTAACTAAAAGAACTTGGTGAGAACAGCAGTTGGTCTAATGAAATTACTCTAATGAAATTACTCATATGGTCATACTTAATTCTAACCTAAACCCAAGTCAACGTATCTAAACTCCTAGTACCAGTAAACACCACCACTATATTCTGCCAGTTACTCTGTCAGGATTTACGGTACTTTAGTATCTTCGGTATCCTCCCCCTCCTCTTCCACCATAGGGATCACCATAACCTCCCCTGCCACCATAACCTCCCCTGCCACCTTGGAAGCCACCTCCACCTTGGAAGCCACCCCCACCCTGGAAGCCACCTCCANCCCCCAGTTACCCCTTCCACCACCACCACCACCACCCCAGCCACCTCTTCCACCACCTTCTTGTCTTTTTTGCCATGGAGGCATTTCGGGAGGAGGTGGTTCAATCTCTGTTGGTCTGCCTCCACGGTCAGGGACTCTCCCCATCAGAACCTGTATGAAAAAATTGGTCATTTTCAGAGTTAAAAAACACCAGTTATAATTTGAAGAGATACAGGATTTTCTCCTGTGGACAGAGAAATGCTATTTTCAGGAAATTTGGCCCCTCAGTGCAGTGCTTGACAGCAGAAGCACTATCTCCTGTCGTTGTAACACCACAGCAGAGCTCTGAAAGTGTTCTCATTTTTCACCTCTAAAATAGAAATAACAGTACCTAGCTGGCTCATATTACTTTTGTGAAATTTTTATGAAGAACACTGCACACCTTAAGTACTAGTATTGCAATAAGCAATATACTTACTTCATATATAATATATACCAATACACATATATAAAAAAGACTCCTCATGATGTGGCTCTTCTACTTAAATTTCAAAGTTCTAGTTCAAACCTAATCCACCAACAAAAAAATGTGTCATTCTCAAAGGAACACCAGTGAGCCTGACATTAGATACAATGACACTCAGTAAAGAGCTGGAATGAACAAAATATGCAATAGGCTGCAGTAGCACTTACAAGAAAAGGAAAAAAAAGGCACCTTGACTATGGCAGGTGTTACTCAGCGTATGAAAAGAGAAACTGCACTGAACAAAATTAAACAAAACAAACATCTTTGAAGAACAAAGATGTATCCAAGTAGGTCTTTTTGTTGTTTCTTTCATATTTCCTAAACTCTGTGTGATCCATGTTAATGTTCCCTGATCAGTCCCAGGCACTCCAGCTAAAGTCCTCTCATGAAAAAAACCACACCTTTCTCTGAGATCCTACAATAATCAAGAAATTTCAGAGTGATAGGGATCAAAACATACTAGAGGGTATCCAAATGAGGCATAAAACATTAGAAAAATCTGTAAATATAGGATGAACAAAAGCAGGTTTAGTCACCATTTAAATGGCTAAAAGCTTCAGCTTTTATCACACACAAGAAAGCAGCAATGTTGATTCATTACTGCAGCCAAACCAGATAATTTTACTTGGCAGCAAAATGACATTTCTACAGAAACTTTTGTGATTTATACCACACTGATGAACTAGAGTGAGTTCACAAACCAAACAATAATATCCTGGCTAGGTAGCCCAGGAACTGATACCACAAGATCTTCTATGTATCCTTGAGGTGGGCAGTTCCACCGAACTCAAGAGGTCATTTACACACACACGTACACCCTTCACATTGCTCCCCCTCATCCACACTATTCTGACTGTCTAGGAATATAGAAAAAGGACTTTCTGCAATGTTTACTGGAATACTGCAAACCTTCCTTTCTGTTTTAGTTTTGGGTTTTTTTGTTTTACATTGACCAAAAAATCAAACTAAAACCACAACACTTTCTTAAATGGAAAAAATGAAACGANGAAAAGAGAAACTGCACTGAACAAAATTAAACAAAACAAACATCTTTGAAGAACAAAGATGTATCCAAGTAGGTCTTTTTGTTGTTTCTTTCATATTATTTCATTCCTAAACTCTGTGTGATCCACGTTAACGTTCCCTGATCAGTCCCAGGCACTCCAGCTAAAGTCCTCTCATGAAAAAAACCACACCTTTCTCTGAGATCCTACAATAATCAAGAAATTTCAGAGTGATAGGGATCAAAACATACTAGAGGGTATCCAAATGAGGCATAAAACATTAGAAAAATCTGTAAATATAGGATGAACAAAAGCAGGTTTAGTCACCATTTAAATGGCTAAAAGCTTCAGCTTTTATCACACACAAGAAAGCAGCAATGTTGATTCATTACTGCAGCCAAACCAGATAATTTTACTTGGCAGCAAAATGACATTTCTACAGAAACTTTTGTGATTTATACCACACTGATGAACTAGAGTGAGTTCACAAACCAAACAATAATATCCTGGCTAGGTAGCCCAGGAACTGATACCACAAGATCTTCTATGTATCCTTGAGGTGGGCAGTTCCACCGAACTCAAGAGGTCATTCACACACACACGTACACCCTTCACATTGCTCCCCCTCATCCACACTATTCTGACTGTCTAGGAATATAGAAAAAGGACTTTCTGCAATGTTTACTGGAATACTGCAAACCTTCCTTTCTGTTTTAGTTTTGGGTTTTTTTGTTTTACATTGACCAAAAAATCAAACTAAAACCACAACACTTTCTTAAATGGAAAAAATGAAACGAAAGTACCAAGCAAAACCAGCGTAATTCCAGAATTCCTTTCGACAGGTCTGTAAATCCCCATGTCCATTTATCATAAGCCAGGAAAGCATACCTTGTTGATAGCACAGGCAGTCTTCTCCCGTGTCGATCCACTACTTGTTCTCATGATCTTGGACAAATCCTCACGAGCAGCAAGAAGGTGAGCTAATGTAATGGTGGACTTTGGAGACAACGCGTAGCGCTTGGGCTGATAGATCCGGGCTATTTCATCTGTTTTTACCTAAAGGAGAACATCAAACACAACTTACTTGCCAGGTATCAAACACACCAACAGACCTACTATAAACCATGTACCAGTCTCTCACTAAGTTTCACTTCGAACACAAGGTGTAAGCTTCTGAAAATACAAACTATATTACAAAACATAGTGCCAATTATCACCAGTTCTCTTCCTGTTGGTGGAGTTATTACACAGAAAGTGCTGCTGATTAGGTTTCACTGATGCTGAAATTAAGCACCAATACAAAAGAAAATCTTCTATCCACTGGCATCAAACAGATTCTTTAATGTCTTGCAACATGTTTACTAGACTAAAACTTAAGGAGACCATACTGCTCTCTCAAGAGCTTTACATAACCGTATTCAACAGTTTGCTTCAAAACTTGATGAAAACAGAGCAGCTTCAAAGTAAGGTGAATTTGAGGAAAAAACCTGAAAATATACTAATGCAGCAAAACACACAAGCCATGAAAAAGTGACTCACTTTTCCAGTGAGGACAACATTAGATATTTTTCCAAGCGTGCTTTGATGTTTCATTTATTTAGCAGAAAAGAAAAATAAATATACTTTCTGAGAAAATCTAGAACAATCTTCAGAGTGAAATAAAGCATTCCATATTGGCTAGAGCAGACAATATGTGCTGAACCTTTACAAGACTGTTTTGCTAGGTAATTACTTCATCATTTGTGAACCCATTTCAGTCTGCAAACTTACCCCTCTTGGAGACTGAATGAGTTATAAAAAACAAAAAAAAACAAACCCAAAATGCCACATCATCAAATGCAGAGAAATGTATCAATATCTATTTAATGATGGGGAAAAACCAGTAATCTAACAAATTTTAAAAAGACAAAAATTTGTCTCTTGGCATAAAAAAAAAAAATCTCTAAATTACATCAATGCCAGAACATTGTCAATCCCCAAAACCTTTTCAAAGAACTTATGAACATCCTTCAAGAGAAATAAGGCGGAAAAAAAAGAGATTGAAAACAGTATGTAATTTTGAATTAGTATGTAACCTGGTTATTTCTGTAACTGCATATATTTCACATCAACAGTCTTTATAAGACAGGAAAATGAATCACCTGACTACTTAATCATCAAAAATCTCTTTAAACGATTGTTCTATTTCAAAAGGGCATTCATTGTTTTTCACATTGTTTAAATGGAACAATAGCAAGTCACAAAGCTTTAGTCTGCTTAAGTTAGTCACCAGTCACATCAACTACATTTTAGAAGTATACTTTAAATTTGAAGATACATAATTGTATTGGAACAGCTGTAAGGAAGTTATACAAGTAGGGACATCTGGCTTCTCTGAGCTAAATGTCTGTCCCCCTCTTCCCTTCTTGCAGCATAAAAGCATTCCCAACACCTTCAGAAATGAAACAGTGAGCTATTCCAACACAGCACAGCAGCACCTAGATTCATGTCTTCCAGTGAACTTAGTGAACTTCATGAAGTTGATTCTGATGTGTCAATGACAAATTGTAATGTCATAAAGACTTGTAAAAATCCACACTTTCAGTAAGCTTCCCAAGTTTCAACATTTATCCATCTTAAGCTTTCCAAAAAAACCTTTGGAAGGAAAGCTGATTTTACTGCTCATGAACAAAAACATCTGCCCTCAGCTTCTCACATGAGTCTTCATCAAATTACAAACTTCGGGTATCTTATCTCCCTTCTCTATTGGATACAAATAAGATACATTTCCAGCTCAGAAATATCATGACTATTTTTTAATATACAGAGTTCTAGGAAATAGTACCAATGAAGTTATCACAATTAAAGCAATACCAGCCGAACAAATACAGAGTGCTTTGGAATTTTTAGTGACCTGAAGGATTACAAGTAATTGTGTGACTTTTCTCACACAAGAAAGCTACAATTCAAATAACCTGTTCAACTGAACAGCTGTTCATCTAGTAGCACTGAATCCAAGATAGGGGGCAGTCACTATAACCTCACAGACTTTATGAACAGTCACTTTTTACACCCAATCTATGCTAAGGCCCAGTGTTTGTCCTACTTTTGCATCTGCATGAGAAGTGCTGAGGTTCCCTTCTAGTTTACTTCACTGGAGCGTGTTAGACACAGAAAAGAAAACAGGGACTTGGGAACTTTCATTAAAGTGAGAAACCCCAACAAAGGATGCTAGAATTTCTAATTGTGAAGCTATATACACTCACAAAGGATGGATTGTGCAACCAGGTTAAATCCATTCCCTTCCTCAATACCTAGGATTTGGGTATTATAACTTGAGATGGGAAACGGCTGAAAAAAGATATCAGTGAAGGAAGTATATTTGTGTATTTACATGGTATGCATATTCTGTAGGGAGACTTGGGCAACAGTAGCAGACTCCCACCTACAGGAAGCAAAAAATACATCAAGTTTACCTTTGCTCTATCAGACCAGCCAAAAGACTGCACAGTCACATCGAGCCTCTTCATCAACATCCGCCGTCGACACTCGTACTCACTGCAAAGAGCATCATTGATTTTTTCCAATCTTTCCTGCAGTGTTACAATAAGAAATTCAAACAGTCAAATATAAAAAGTCATAGAAGTCACTTCAAAGTTAACCCCATCCATCAACTAAGAAGTCTATCCCGAGGTGACTACTATAAACGACATGGCATCTGTGTAATGCTACAGTAGTATGCAAATACAAAATTATTTGAAACTGAACAATGGATGAATTAACACAAGGTCTGTTTTATAATGTTAATTCTGGAAGTATCTGATTATCATTGTTCGTATTTAGAAATTGAATTTTAGTATTAATATTCAGCAAAAGAACAGTGACTGTAAAAAGACAAAGTTAAATGAATCTATATGCATTTATTTTGACCATCCCACTAAATAGTGAAAAGAAATGGAGAAGCTTTTCTTTACCACTTGGTCAGAGTTCAGAGGTTTTGTTAGCAGTGATTTTCCCACATGGTTATTTTTAACTTTTGAGAGAACGTCCTTTATCTGAAAAAAACACATACATCTCAGAACACAAATGATATTTAGACTTATTTCAGCAAAATTTGTTACAATCTTATTTTGCTACTAGGAAGATCAACGTTTGTATTAGCAGACTCATGAAAACAGATACACATCTTCTGGCTTATGATCCACTATTAAAAGATTTCCTGAATACTTTTATGAGATGACCAGCCTCTATACAAAAATATTGTATGGCACATCACTTTTCCTCCCATTAACAGACAATAGTTATACAGCAAATGTATCAAATGCATACAAAAAGTAGGACTAGCTAAATTACACATTTTAGAAACTACTAAGTGTTGTAACTACAACAATTGGAAGTTCAGAGTTCTGTTGCCAAATGTTGCACTGGGCTCCAAAAAATCTGGTGATGGTTTAAGAAAAGCAGGAGATATTAGAGGTATGCAGCCATTCCTTCTCATTAATTTTATTCTAATCCTATAATTGGTTCCAGTTAACATGATGTTTAAAACTTTTGCAGTCACTCCAAATCAAATTTGCTTAAACTTCTTCCACTAGTTCTTGCCCTCAATAATTAGAGATGAAATATGCTCCCTCTACCTTCCAAACACCACTGCATTCCCCTCTCTCATTACAAGAAACCTCTACCTCCTAGAGGTAGAGTGAACTTCCATTGGCAAAGCTCTTCTAAAATCATTACCTTGAATGCCCACAACACTTGTACATAACTTGAACATGATCCAACTGATTTTCAGCTAGAGTTGACTGCTTGCATATTATTGTTCCTGCAAGTTTTGTAACAGTCTGATGGAGAGAGCTACATCTTCATTTGCTTTAGTAAATAATCACAGGGAACCAAGCAAAATGAGTAAAACAAGAGTTAATTTTCTTTTTATGTCAAAGGAGGGATTAAGGTAGTGCAAGATCTACAGTAAAACCTGTAACTGGAGACAGGCATTAGATACATTTGCAAGGATTATAAGACTTCAGGTGGGCACACAGGCATTCACACTACACTGGTCATACAGGCATGGGTCAAAGCTCAGACTCGAGCTTCACATGTTATAGAAATATCATCTCTACTGATTGCGATGAAAAAAAATTCCAGAAGTCAAAAATCAAATTCTAAAGCACCTAGTTAATTATTAAAAGAAAAACTTAGAAAATCAACTCTGATATGTCAGGATTTTTGTAATTATCTCTTTTTTTTTTTTTTTTTTTGCGTATATGAAGAAAAAATCTGATCTCAAATTTTGTGTGAAAACCAAGGCGTATGTATTTTGTTCTTTTTACATCACCACTGGGCAGCACTCTGGCAGGTTAAAAACAAAATATCCCAGAAAAAGTCTGAGGTAAATATATTGTGCAGTGAACAAATTAAAGGCAAACACTTTTGACTCTATCAGAAAAGAGCCTAGAAGTATCTGAAAAGTGGCAATCTAATAACTGTAATACTCCCTGTTATTATATTCCATTTATATCAAAAGAGGTTACAATAAGAGATGAAGTTCAGTTCCATGTACCATACTGATCCCAACACTCCTCTTTCTCTCATAATTCTTATTTCTCTGAAACCTTTTTCTTTACAAAAAACACTCCAAGGTTGTCTGTCTTCTGAATGTAGCCAGTTTTTTCTACTGAAGCATGAATACGGTGCCATATTCCACTCCAAAATGCAAATGTACCTAAGCACAAACTATGTTTGAATTTAAATGAATGTCTGAAGAATCAAAATCTAATAATCAGCAATCGAATAAGATCAGTATGACAGCAAGAGATGAACAGATCAGTAATTAGTATAGAAGAAGGAATGAACAGCAGATGAATTAAAATTCTATGGGGCAAGAGGTATCTATTCATGTACCATTGAGGTCAGAAATACTACCTCAAAGGTTGGAAGGAAGAGAGTCTATCAAAATGAGACCAGCTGCTGAAACAAAAACCAATACAACAAACTGAAAAATCCCTAATGTAATTTATAGTTAGAGTACAGAAAGCCAGTGACGCTGAATAGAGATAGGAATTATTGTAAGTTTGCAGCCGCAAGGACAACTAAGAGGTGAACACAACCACATACAAAAGCCACACATTCTGCCATCACAAGTCAATCACTGCTGCATACTCTCGATTCCCGTGAACTGAAAAGTGAAGGGAAGTTTAGAGAGAACATCTGAGGAAGATAATCAATGAAAATTAGAATTAGAAGAAACAAAAGCAGCTAAATTAAACAATCCTTTACTGACTGAGAAACTGCCCCCAAATTTCTGCAATGTTTTCTTTCCAAGTTAAAGCAAACACCTATGTAATTTTTATCCAGCACAGCTTTACTAATCAGTAACAGTTAAGGAGGAATCTCTATCTCTTCACTGATGAACTGGTCTATGTTTTTGACCTGCTGTGAAGTCATATATTCAGACTAGTGAATCTCCACTTACTCCTCACTCCCATCAGCAGGACTCATGGGGAAATCCTGCAGCTATAATGGTGACATAAGCTGGGCTGCCTTACAGCTGCAGAATACATTGTCCAGCCATGACTGATGACAGAGGTATGAGCACAGGAACTCTGACACACAACAGTCTGCCAGAGGACAAGAAAACAATGGATGTGAGAATCTATGCTATAACCCATATTCCCACACATGACAGTTGCCCTGGATTGAGAAGGGTATGCAGGAGTTAAAAAAACTCACCACAACCCAGAAGGAAATCTGCACATGTAAGTGGGAACAAAACCAAATGCAGTGCCCAGATAAAAAAAAACAGTGGAAACATACTCAAAGAAACATAAAACAAATTGTAATAGCCAAATCATCCTAACGTTTTTACACATTCAGGTGTAAAAAATTAAAACTAAATAATAAAAACCAAATAATCAAAATTAGGTGTAGACAAGTACATTTGACATATGTGTAATCAATGACCTTGGTAACACTAAAAATTTATAGGATTGCTTTGGGAGTTCACACACTCTCTAAACATAAAATGGAAACAATTAAGTTGTTTGATCTGCTTGAGACAAAAATATCAAATTCAAATCTGCTGCATAAAAATAAACAGTTATTCTACTGTTACCAAATAAAGTGTATCTTTCTTGAACATGACATTTCTCATTTGTTTTTTTATTTTGTACTACTGAAAAAAATTAAGCTCACATTTCAATACCATATTTAATGTATTTATTAAATATCTTCATCTTCTGTCAAAACAGAGCAGTAGTTTTTATATTAACACCTTTTGCACAGAAAAATATCATATATGTATGCAACTCCAGGGTTTCTTGAGATTTTGAAAAAACCTGCCTTGCAGAAAGGTGTCATGTTATTAATTTGAAATAGTAACACTTTGAGGAAAGAATGTTGCCCTAATTAGTCATAAGGTGTACTGTACAGTTGCAAAAAGATCACCTAAAATCCTAAGCAGAGAATATTTTTAAGCCTCTCTTTCATATACCTGCAGATAAATTCAGTGTTTATCTAAATTTGCATTTTTGTTTGACCCTGATGTCTGGTGAACAGGACAACTCTGGTCTTGTTCCCTGCAGTTACATTAAAACTTACTGTCCAGGCACCATTACAGCTGTAAAATTACTGCAGATCAACAGTTTAACGAAACACATTAATTCAAATATTAATTAATAAATTATAGGATGTATACTCAAATACTTTAAAAAACAGTCTTCTCATATTTCATTTAAGCATTATGTTAGCTTAATTTTGACTTAGTTTGTTCAGTAGCTCTTTGCAGTTTCTTTTCACTCTACTGATACATGAAAAGTAGTGGAGCACTTTTAATAATGTGGGCAAAAAAAGTTCAGAAGTCTTTTGAGTATTACCACATTAAAGTTTTTTCAAATAAACAGCATTAGAATGTCACTTTGTAATTAGGTGTGAAATTCACCCTATCTTGATTGGAAAATCACTGGTTACCAAGCACAATACTAGCATGAACTTTTCTGAATCTTTCACCAGTGTTCATTTAGAATTTATGGAGGTTTTGGCACTAAATTTCAGACTGACTCCTAGATTCCCCCTTTGCAAATATACTTTACAAGGGAACACCGACTTAAACAACTGAAAAATTACTATCAGTTGTTCAGCACTATATAATAAAATAAGATATACTTAGTAACACTAAGCTGCAACACTATCTATTTATTTCTCATTTTCTTAGGTATATTGATAACCACCACCCTAGGTAACTACAGGAGATGCAAAAGATACGATTGTACACCCAAAGTTTGAGCAACTGTAAAACTCATTTTGAACAAAGAAAGCAATCCTGATTTTATACTGGTCTCTTTAATAAACTGGAAAATCACTTAAAACAATAAATGTTCTAATATTCCATACCAAAATACAGTGTGTGATCTGGCCTTTGGTAGGTTGCTGCTGCACAGCCAAACTATTCTCAGAACTACTCCCACAGCTACTGACAATGCTGAAGATGCTAGACAGAGACAAAGAGTAGATATGTTGAAATGCTGCAGATACATTTGCAGAAACACTAAACAAAAACACTAGATCAGTATGTAAGTCTGTATTATGAATGATACAATACTAAACATCAACAGTGCAATTTTATGCAGAATCTAATTAAATCAAAAGCCAAAAAATATTTTGAAAAATAAATGGGTCATTTCAAGTGACTTTCTGTGAACATACTAAAAGAAGTAACAAAATAGTGCTCTTAAAAAAAAGTTTACAAAGGTGATGAACTTTAATTGGTGGCACCACCTTTCTAATGCAGCTATATCTCTAAGTGTAAGTCTCTGACTCTGTCATTTATCAAAATAACTCCAAACCTGTCCTATATTAAAGCAATGGATGAAGGACAAGTAAACACATATCAGAAATTCTACAAAATCTCCGGCAAGGTAAGAAAAATTCTTTGTTGACAAGGGATGAAACACGGAGAGAACAAATTACACTATTAATTTGGAGTCACAGAAGATGAACAAACTAGTTTTTTCACCTTTCTACATACTGAAGTGAGTACAAGTGGTATAACCACTGTGGAACTGACAGACCTGAAAACTACTGGAAAATAGTCCAGGCAGCATTATTAAAAAAAACCCAACAAACCAAAACCAAAGAAAAAACACTTTTAAGATTCTGCTCATTTTAGTACATCTTTAAGTGTAACAGTTCACACAAACTGGGATAGCAACACTATGCACAATTCAAGCCTGCGATGCTGTCTGATAGGAAATGTTGGACTTTGCAAAAGGTGGCAGATACCAGGTGTCTAATAATGCAAAGAAAACATTCTAGTATCACTTTGTGTGCATGAAGGAATTGGTGCTCCAGGTCTGGTCTTGCTGTCCCACAACTGCAGAATTGGGGTCCTCTCCCTATAATGGGATGAAATTAAATCTGTACCTGAGAAGTGAAGCAGGAATTGAGCAAGAAAGGCCACTGGCCATGGCTGCAGTCTATAAACACATATGGATGTAAACACAGCTAACACTCACAGAGGGAGATTAGCAGAATCAGGCCATTAATTATCAGCTCTGTAACTCAGTATCAGTAACACTAACTTTTTCATTCCCAAAACAGTGTTAGAACGTTTCTTCATCCCTTCAAAAATATTTACTGAATGTAAAGATTTCCTTATAACTAAATAGATCAAGCACAGTTATAGTGTAGGAAAAGGCAGTTCCATTTGCACCTGGGTGATGCCTTTTATAAAACCTTTTAAAGGTTTTGCCTTGTCACACTGAAGACAGATGTAAGAAAATCACGCAAGTAACAGGTCCTCTCCCCTAAATCTTTGAATATTCAGCTGCCCACTGGTTGATGAGGAAGAAGGAAAAAAGCAAGCACAATCATGTAAAATTATTAAATTCAAAAACTCAGAAGCAGAGGGAGTTTTTATTCTACCTTTAAGGGGATATCAGTCACTCTCTCCCCAAACACTAGAGTGAGATGAAGAACAAAACTTTTAGCTGTCTGACAGAGAAGATAAATTCCTCCCCCAGAGCCTATTTACATTCTGCAGTAAGGAAATCAGATTAAGGATCACATCAGTAAAATGAGTTAGAACCTGGAGGGACACAATGGGAAGAATTATCTTGCTGACTAAGGTTTAAGTTGGCTTATACACTGAATACTGGCAATTCAGGCATTTTCACCCTCTACTGCAACTAAGGCAATACCAGTAATAAATCCATAATTGCAATTAAAAAATTAAAAAGCACTAATTAGATTTTGGATATTAAATTTAAATACATCCCAGAAATTACTACAAGTATATAAATGCACAATCAGTTATTACCCAAAGTTTTCTGCTTGCTACAGCACATGTGAATGGGTGAGAGTAAAACTTGTACCTTAAACTTGCATGGCAAACTATGTCTGATCAGGTACATTGCAACCTCAGGGAAATGCTGAAATACTTCACCCATAAGTAAAACATTTTAATTTAAAACACTAACCTGGCTTTCAGAATTAAAATGCTTTTGCACTTGTCCAGTAGGGCTTTTATGGGTGAGACTGCTGGGCCCTTAATTCTATGATGAATGCTTACAGAGATAGTATGTTGCCCTGATTTTTCAAGCTTTTCTGATACACTGTCTAACTTAATGTTTTTCATAGTTTGTAGCTCTTTCTCACACACGAGTGTTATAATTAAAACATGTTTATGTTCACTCTTATAGTGAAAAACAACTGATGGGCAGTTGTCCTGACCAATGGGATGGGAGATGTGTCCAACTTCTCCTCCAATCCCTGGTCTGTGTAGAAACGCTATAAATTTGGAGTCAGATGTTTTAATAAATAGTTTTTAACCTTCTCATCAAAGAGTGTCTGTGTGCGTCCCTGTGTGTCTCACAGCAACAACAGTGTTGAGAGTGTAGCAACAGAAAGAAGTAAAAGTCCATACCTTTTGTTCCACACTGGTTAACAAGGGAGGAATACCAGAAGATGAGGAGTTTGGCAGACCCAGTGCATCACAAATAGCTTGCACTTCCTGAATAATTTCATTGTGCTTTTCCAAACGAGAGCCTTTAATTTTCTTGCTCTGCAGTATCTTTAAAGCCTGAAGTTCTGTACTTAGAAATACTAGAGAGAAAAGCATCATAATATAATGGCAGATTTAGAGACACTTAAGTACTTCTGCACACATATTCTCAGTACAGCTAAAATACATACATTTGTAAAATAGCCATGATAAAAGGACTTTCTCAGTTCTCTCCTGAAGAGGTCAGTATGTTTCCCATTCTTTATTTCAACTTCCTCTCACCTGACTTCCCACCTCCAGTCTACAAACTGCAACTCCCTTTTGCCACCAGACCTCAAGTTCCTTGGCTAGTCTCATATTACCACACTGGTTCCTGCTGCCACTCTTTTGTCCAAATCCAACCTAAACTTAGAAACTGTTTCTCTCAATTTTGCTTTCAGCACCTTCAAATTGTGCAGCATTTCTGTTCAAGCTGCCCTGAAACCCCTCACAAAGACAGGAAGCAAGGTCTCAGTTTAGGTGAGCTGGAACAACTGGATCAAGAGAGAGATCAAGAGGCCTCAGTAGGTTGCACCATACTTAAAAGAAATTTTAGTTTCTGTTAAAGAGCTTTCTAATGCTGCTCTATTTTTCACTTTGCACAAGTGAAAATCCATGCTGAGCTAGTATGTAATGACTGTACACATCAACTCAAAAACACATAAAGAACTCTTCAGTGTAAATTGTACAGTTATGATAAAGCATGCACATAAAATACTGCATTATAAATGGGAAAAATTATTATTACTCACACAGGAGTTTAAGACAATCTTCTTTCTCTCTTAATCTGTCTTTGATGTCTCCAGACACCAGCGATGAATACGGACAAGCCATTTCTCTCAGAAAGCCACTAATTTCAAGCTGGAAGCTCTCTATATCTTTCACACCTATGGAAATAAATGCACAATTAATTGCTTTTTACAGAAACATCAAACTGCAATCTAATTTTCTTTAACATACACTTATATTGCAGATTTCAACAGCCCAAACACTATAATCTACCACCCCAGTAACATTTTTCTTTAAAAAGTCCAACATACAAGCAGACACTAATAGTACCTTGCACTCATGCTTTGAAGGAGGTAATGCTACAGTAGTCTATGAAGACAGGAACACAAATGAACATCAGTGGGAAGTGAACAGTTTATGTCACTAATCAGCGTGTCAATATAACTAATTTTCTGACGAAGAAAGTGACAGGAGTCATGAACACAATATTTTCAGTGATTGGTTTCAGTTTCACTACTTTTTTGGTGAAAAGATAAGTAATACAGAATCTCATCCAAGCTCCAGCACTAGAGAGAAATAATGAGCCAGTGCTACCAAGCACCTCACGTATCCACACATGATTCTGACTTGAACACTGTGCTGGACCAACAGCTGGAAAACACCCAGCACTGCAATTTATGCCATCAAAATATGATTACAGGCATGAATGTACATATATTTACATTTATGTATACCTAAAACCGCCCCAAATCACCTTCCTTCTCCCTTTTGAAACCATCTCCACAACACAAGACCATAATCTAAGAGCCACATATACACAAATATCAGCCTGAGTTTGGCTACCTATCAGCTTCCTTGTAAACTTCAACATTGTAATTTCACTATTAGCTGAACACTATGGGTTTAAATCCACGGAATAAATACTCAAGTAACATTCATATACCATCTGTTGCAGTGATGCTTTCTTCCATATTACAAAGTGACTTTATCTGGGAACCTAACCAAATGCAAAGCTCGAAAAATTCTGGTGAAGACAATCCATTTTCTGCTGCTTTTTTCAGGGCCTCCTCCTCCAACAGGGCACCTGTGTACCTGCACAGACAGAAAAACATTAGTAATAAGAAGCAAGTGTACCATAAAATATACATATTTTCAAATTATTTTATTCTAAGCTGGTTAGTAACTACACTTACAGGAATTAATCTTTCTACATTACTTTTGTCAAGGAGTAATTTAGTAACACCAGAAAGTTATTGGTCATTCATAAACAAAATAGTTTGTCAGAAAATATGAGACAAGCATTTCCACATGCGTATGTGAAAACAGACTGATCTCTCAGAACACGCCTGGGAAAGAAGAACTCAAGCATTAACTCAAGTGTTCATTCAAATTTCCTCCTAACAGTAACAGCTGACTGCCCTGGGGTACGGGCAATAACATAGCTGAACATTCAATTTCGCACAGTTTTTGCCCCGTACCATCCGAAGCACATCGCGGGAGGTGGGCAGGCACCACAGACCGAGGTGCTGCCCCGCCAGGCTCCAGCGGCCGCTCCAGCGCCGACCACGGCTGCGGCACCCCACGGAGCGCTGGGGCTCCTCTGCCCTCCCCGCACTGCAGCCGGGGCGAGCCC
>VYXF01009487.1:642685-706320 GCA_013397295.1 Polioptila caerulea
GGGAGGCCCCGGGCTGCCCCCGCCCCTCCCTCGGCGGCCGAGCCCGCTCCGAGGGGCCGCGGAGCCCCGAGGGGTCAGCCCCCGCCTGTGTCTGCGGGTGGCCCTTCCATATNCCCGAGGGGGTTCGTCTCCTGGGCCTAGGGCTGTGCTCCGGGTTTGGCCCCAAAGCCCTGCCCGCTGCGCTCGTCTGCCCCGCTCCACCGGGTACCAGCCGCCTGGAGAAATACAGGATCAGGAGCGGCCGCAGCCGCCCTTTTGGGCTGCGGACATGGCTCATGCCAGGACAGCCAGTTCTGCCACCCTTACCCAAACCGCCTCTGTTCAAAAAAGCAGTTTTGAGGCCTGTACTTACGCGTTATTTCTTATATATTTGAAATTTTGAAATTTCAAGAATTTCAAATGGAGACATTCTGCCTGAGATGGTGCAGGCTGTATCTCCCGGGCACCTATAGTCCTGATTTTCCCCAGCCCTGCTGTGCTGACTTTGGCTGAGGTGAAGTGAAGTCTCTTCACTGTGACGGGTGTGGGACTGTGTTTTGGGGTAGTGCCGAAAGCAGTGCTGATAGTATGGAGATGTGTTTGCTATTGCTGAGCAGTGCTTGCACAGAGCCAAGGCCTTTTCTGCTTCTCTACTCACATCGTACCCCACTGTGAAGGCACTGATGGTGCTTAGGAAGCTGGGCCGGGAGGGCACAGCCAGCACAGCTGACCCCCATTACCAAAGAGATATTCCAGGCCGTGTGGCATCGTGATCAGGACATAAAGCTGGGGAAAAGGAGTAAGGGGGGATGTTAGGAGTGCTGGCATTTGTCTTCCCAAGTAACTCTTGTCCTGGGGATGGCTGAACACTCCCAGCTGGCTCATGGGAAGCAGTGAATTAATTCCTAGTTTTGCTTTGCTTGCATGCACGACTTCTGCTTTATGTATTAAACTGTCTTTTACCTCAACTCACAAGTTTTCTAGCCGTTGCTCTTTCTTTACTTCTTAACCCATATGTGTTCCCATTTTTGGATTCTCTCCCCAGCCCCAGTGGTGGGGGAGCGAGTGAAGGGTTGCATGTTGCTTAGTTGTCAGGGGGTGTAAAACCACAAGAGCCCTTTTGACCCTTTTTAACCAGTGCTTTGTCATATGGACCTTCAGAAAATCCAGTGGCTGAATCTGTGATGGAGACCAGAAAGGCGTAGAGTCGGATGGAAGTAATTACAACATAGATGTTCTTAAGGCATGAAATCTCCACAATTTTTGAAGCAACTATTTAAAATTATTTCTGTTTAACAGAAGATGTGGCTTTATTGAGTGCTAAGCTTTAAAAAGTGGGAATCAGGACAGCTATGACATCCTCCCACACCCACAGACAGAAATCTAGAAATGAAAAACATTGTTTATGGCAGTCAGGAGAAGGATGAGCATCCTGAAGGCTGACACGCTTATGCTGACCATATGTGTACATACGTGCCAGTACCTCAGCGATCTCTTTCACAGCTCTCAACTGTCTTGTACCATATGACTGAACTTTGAATAGACTTTTGTTTCAAATGGGATAACATAATTTCTCTAAATGAAGGAGCACGCATCTGAGAGCAGACATTCAGAACATAAAGTCTTGCTCCTTTTTAAATATTAACATCCAGTTAGTAGAATGAGAAAACAAGATATACAGAATGGGACAGAAACAGCCAGTTCTCTTTTCCTTTCTTTTCCAAAGCTGTATCTCTGTGCCACCCAGAGTGATTCATCACTGTACAGTTGTTCTCCAAAATTGGGAAGTTTTCATATCAGTCAATAATGCAGACTGTGACAAAGAACTGGGAACAACTGGAAGTGAAACTAGCATAACACTGTCAAAAAGAAACCTGATAATTTAAGAGATACTGTGTGGTACAAGTAGGTGGCAGCAGTGGGTCTCTCTGTAAATATTCCTAATAAACGTATTTTGCTAATTTATGTTACAGAAAAACACCTAAATTAGTAATTTCTTGCACTCTCTTTTAATAGCATTGCTTATATCTATCTATATCTACATCTATATATCTATATCTAATCTATATCNTGGTACAAGTAGGTGGCAGCAGTGGGTCTTTCAGTAAATATTCCTAATAAAAGTATTTTGCTAATTTATGTTACAGGAAAACACCTAATTAGTAATTTCTTGCACTTTCTTTTAATAGCATTGCTTATATCTATCTATATCTACATCTATATATCTATATCTATATCTAATCTATATCTGTATAATCTCTATGTATATCTATATATATATATCTATATCTATGATAGCCAAGCATGTGTATCAGTCACTGTTTTAATTCCACAGGGTTTTCCTGAAAAATTGTAACTTTTCTGTCTACTAGAGATGTTCTGTCTATGAGGGAGAACAAGTTTGAATTTCCCAAACTCTTGACACCCACAGCTGAAAGACGATTTTGGTTTTGCTTATGTACTTATGCTCCTCTCATAGTGTTATCATTCATGCAGTCCACAGCATTCTCTGTGTCCATTCCTGAGTTTCCCATCTCTGGGGGAGGGAAAAAGAATCATGACAATGCTGGCTAAAACATATTTTGTAACCATCTGTACCCCATGGGTGTGGACTTTGCCCCATGCCCTTTGCAATATACAAACACAAACATAAATCCTCAAGCACACAGGTGAGAACACCAAAAGACGAGGTCTTGGCACTCCACAACCATTACTTTCCAACAGAAGGCCTACGTGACTTTAGCTAGGTCACCAGTGCCCTACAGCTTTTCAGTATTTGTCAGAATTTCTTTTTCACTGGACTGCCAGCTGGCCATCTCCCTCAGCAGTCAGGTAACTCTTGATGCTAGCACAAGGAAGAAATAGAGGTGCACAGCTAAGATTAGAAAACGAAGATAGCACTGGATCAGCACTGACTTGAATCAGCTTGAACTGATACAAAACGGCAGCTGTGCCTGTCTGCACAGCAAGGTGAGGATGGGAATTTTGGGAAAAGGTCTTCTGCCAATCTGGGGAAATGTCTTCTGCCATTACAAGTTGCCTGTAATCTTGCTAAAAAAAAAGAAAAAAAAAATACATGACTCACTTTTCTCTTGAGGTAGGTAAACCTCAAGCATTTACTGGTATGAAATGACAAATCACAAATTGTTACACTGTTCAAAACTGCTTGAGAAGTGTTCCTGCTGCCAGGCTTGCAATGGGCATTCTCAGATAGCCTAAAGGCAAGAATGGGTTGGGAGGATCCTGCTTGCTGCGGCAGCAGGGCCATCACCTCCCAGTTTGCACTGCCAGCAGAGATGGCTCGGGGTTCCATGTGGTGGGCACAATCTCTCTGCTCCTAGAAGGGAAAATAAAGCTGCCCACAGATGCACCACCTGCGCATTTCAAAAGATTCATTGCTTTGTCCTTCTTATAGGCAGCACAGGAATAAAAAAATGAGGTCTTTTGAATTCAAACGGAATGGAGCCAGACACCATTCTAATGCAGGAGAGGTTCAAGTAATTTGTAGTACTAAGAAACATTTAGCAGACAATTAATTGACCACTAGAGGGGATCATAGGAGTGGAGAAGGAGTTGAATGTACTACATGATAAATGCTTTCCTCTAATCCAAGCTCGCCTACATGCATGTTGTATTCTATGTGCAGTTTAAAAATTACTGAGCAAAGACAGCACTCTGTGCATACTTAGGTTGATATAAGAAGCTTATATTAAGTTTAAAAATACATCAATAACAGTTTTACTTGTTACAATGAAATACTTTCTTTACACAGATATTTTTTCATCAGTTTAACTTAGTCCAGAATGAGTCTGTTCAGCTTCCATCTGTAAAAACGTGCTAATCATTCTTTTAACCTATTTTTAAAAAATAGGTTCTGTTCTTCAGTCTTGCTGTCATTTAAATAAGTGTAGCTTGCTTGTTTAAAAGCTAATGTTAAATTGCTTTTAATCCTTTCACAGGTTTGTTCTTATCTTTAAGGATGATTTAGGAGTAACAGTATGAACCTCATTACATTACTGTGGAATCAGACTGCAAGTCTGATTGTTGACTGACCTATGTATTTTAATTACATCAGTCTCAAAAATGAAGTATTTGCTATGTGAATGATATGATATGATATGATATGATATGATATGATATGATATGATATGATATGATATGATATCCAGGTCACTGAACCTGAACAAATTTCCACGAGCCACAAGGATCCTGCCCATCCATTTAGTGGCGATCTTGCTGAAATTGAACTTGACATCCCATCATAGATATTTGATTTAGAAATCACTCTTCTAACATCTTCCAGACCAAATCAAGCCACCTGAAGCAGTGATATCAAAGTTTTCAGTCCAGAATGAATTATTTCAAGAAACTATGCACAGTAATAAATTCTGCAGAATACAAAGTTCAGTTCCTTGAAAATGGACTGCTCTCAAATGACTTGCTTGTGGCACATCTCTCTGCACAGTAGTGGGAGAGGGCAGAACCAGGCAGCCATTGACACCTTGCACAATGACTGCAACATACACACTAGCACCCTTTTCCCAGTACTTGTCTAAGAAGATAGTGGCTTTTCACTGTCCTTGAGTTGGAATAAAATGAATGAGGCAGTCTAGCTCTAGACTTCATTGCACATAGTTGATGTTACTGAGTTTTGTCATTTACCTTTGAGGTGGTAGGTGTGGACCCTAATTATTTCAGAGAGATGTGCTCCCATCTTTCAGCATCACTAAATAAATATGAATAATTTGCTTCTCTTTTTTCCCTAGTGGTGCATTACAAGAGAAGCATTATGACTATTAAAGAACCTAGATTTCTTTTTACTTAAGTGGAGTCTCACATGGACTATATTAATGCACAACAATACAGAACGAAAGGCATTGAACATAAGCAGCTTTACAAAAGGGAAAGCTGAGTGACACGTGGAATTGCCAGCACCTTTTACCTCTGTCAGGGGACTCAGTTTAACTGTCTACTTGCTACCAAGATAGTAATTATATTGTAAGGACTAATTACATCTGAAATTTCTGTTGTTGCCTTTTTTTTAAAGAGAAAGTGAGAAGATGTTTTAGCCCTTAGGTGAACGTTTGTTTGCAGAAGAGGCTGCAGAATGCTGGTCATAATTTTGTGGACATTATTCCATTATGAATGAGATTGAAGCCACAAACTTCAATCTCATATTAATCTCATTATCTCTCACATATTAAGTGAGCAAAAAAAGACAATCCTGCAGTAAGTCTGGCCCCTGCTACAGCAAATGTTCAGCCTGGCAGGACAAAGCAATGAATATTCCAAGTTCATATTTCTTATTCTTTTAAAAATAAATTGTGCCCATTTTGCTCTTTAGACCATATGGCATGAATCATTTCAATGAAGCATTCATCATATCATGATTTACACTGACATTATTTCTTAGAAGTTAAGTGGTGGGGCTTCACTGGGTGCAGCTTCATGTATTACAGCCATTTTCGTCTCTTTCACTTGTTTCACTGGAAGACAACTTCATTAATCTCAGCTCAAAACTGGAGTTAGGGGAGTGAAACCCAAGCAAAAGTGTTCCTGCTTTTAGGTTTTCTGGTTGAAGGTCAGTTTACTCATAAATGTACACAAGTTTTTTTAAGCTTTTGTACTAATATATGATGTAGTCATAGGTGCCTTTCATTTTAAGAAAGTACAACAGAGAAAAGTCTTATGATAGTTATAGCAAATACAAATTTAATTAGAAAATTCTAAATTTTTAAATGGCAAAGAAGGTATGTGATCAGGAGTGTGAATTACCTGAGAGGGATTCTCTGAGGTCAGAAACCTGCTGCCAAATCCTGGCAGCCTGTGTCAGTAACATGGTAAGGCTGCAGGGCTGTTCAGGGAAGCCTGTGAACAAGGGTACCACAGACACTGTGCTGAATCCTTAGGAAAACTGAGTATGTAGATTTGCAGCAGCTCCATCTTTCAACTCTTAGTTCTCTTTTATCACTACCTGTTTCTTTTTTCCATGGATTTCCCCACAATTAAGTGAATTTTCTATGGGTTTTTCTCCCAATTTCTCTCCCTGCTGAGAGACCAGAGAAAGGAAGAACTTCTGCATATATTAAGACAAAATTATCTCTGCTAGCCATGTACACAGCGTGACCTTGAGAAATCACATACAACTATGTAGTTCAGATGTAAAGGAACAGTGTTATCTGGGTAGTAAAGATGGTAGACCAGAACTTAATAAATAGAAGAAATAATAATCATCATCATACTGTCCTTAACTGATAAAATGTAAAGTATCAGACTATCTATCCAAGTTAAAATAAAAGACAGGAATCATGGAATATTATTAAATGATGGGAATAGTTACTCCTAAAAAAAAAATCCCTGAATCAAAACATAAAGTGGCAAATGTTGGGTCTTAAATGTAAAGCTGAGACTTTCAGAGTATGAGGCATCCATTCCACTGGGGCTTGACTCACAAGTCATACTTCACAATTTATAGCAAAACTGGATTCTTAACATATTGGAATAAAGATTTTTAACAAGCTTCCATCTGTTAAACTAGTGAATTGGCTTGGTCTGATCATGCTTGCTGTTTTAATAAATAGCCAGCATCATTTTTCAAACCACAGCTTTCAAATTAGTTTGTAGCATTTCAAGTCACACTAGTTGTGGCCAGTTCTGAAAGATTGACATTGCTTGTATGTTTGGAGGAGCCTGCACCACACAGAGGGCCCAGCCTCCCGTCCTGGCGGCTTGGAAGAAAGGCAGCCCAGTGCCATTTAGGAAGGGTGGGCTGAGAAGTGACCTCAGGATAGCCACTTCCTTGACTAATGGTATTGCAAATGAGACATAATTGGTCTCAAACAGGAAGGGAGTGAACCACTAAAGTCCGAAAGCAACTCCCTGTCTGGAAGGTGTGTTTGCCACAGCAAAAAAAAGCTACTCTGTTAGCATGGGAAAATGAACTGAGGGCATATTTGTCTTTTTGCTGGGTTTTTCTTTTTCAACAGCACAAATGAAAATGTCAACAAAGAAGTGTGCATGGAATTAAATTCTTGCTTTTCCCTCTCTACAGCGAGACCTTCAGAGTCTATCCATATTTTTAAAATAATTTTATGTATTAGTGTTAAAGCAGAGCATCAGTAAAGTTAAAATGAATGTTTTAGGTCCAGAGTATTGCAGTCAAAAAGCCATCAAAAAAGAAGTCATAATGGGAGAAGTGATTAAAAAAAGTGGGACTAAAACAAAGTCATAATGGGAGAGGTGATTAAAAAAACAGTGGGATTAAAAATATGACTATTTACAGCTAAAAAGATACACTAGCATGAAGGGCTGAACATGCTTGTGTTATGCAATGTGCTTCTCAAGTCCTGAGTGACAGGAGTATCCAAAACAGGTAGTGATGAGGATTTGGATGGTGACCACCAATCTATACTGTCCATTTTTCTTATGAGACAACTGAAATAAATGAATTGTGCAGTTTGTTGTTTCTTCTCCATCTTCTCTATTTCTACATCCATGCTCATCAGTTTCTCACTCATGCTTTTGGGGGATGTTTGATCCAAACTTTTTCTCCTCTCTTTTTCAATCTTGTCCTTGTCCCAGTTCCCCTCATAAACTTCAAGAGATTGCAAATCACAGGAAGTGACAAAGGTTCAGAGAAATTGTTGCTTAAATAATCTAATCTGTGAGAAGCAGTTGAGGTGACATAGCTGAAATAATTAAAAAAAAGAGTAAATTAAAGGAGTGTGAAGCATTTGAGCCCAAAATACTGACAGCACTAGAAGCAAATTAAAAAAGTATGACATGGCCTTTAATGAATGGAGTCTTCCTCTCATGGAAAATTCAATACAAACTCACATATGTGCACACATCCACACATATATGTATGTATATAGAAAAGCAGGTCCTTAACTTATATTTCAGGTTGGGGGAGGTTTTGGTTCTTAGTCTCTCTTCTACAAATGATTCACCTAGGTACTGCTTTTGTGAAAAGTTCTTAGCACAACTCTATTGGATTCTCCTAGGTAAAGAAATAAGCTATTTCTGGAAACCTTATTTTCCTTTCCCTTGAACTGTAGGCCTTTTTTTTTCTTTTAACAGTAACTCAGCCTTTTGGTTTTCTTTCACCCCTTTCACCCCCTCTGTTGCTATTCCTTGAGAACTGTGGGTGGCCGATGAAGTGGTGAACATCACATGATGTCACTTAGCAACCTGATGTTCATAAATAGCAACAATCATTTTTCTAATGGCTATTTTTCCCCATCAGAAATAATATTTAGACCCATTCCATTCTGACAGTGCTGAATTCTTCATCTGACTTACAGCATATTTATTACTTATATTTATTGCTTTCCTTTCTGGGGGTGCAATTTCACATGATTATATCATGGCTGATACTATTAGGATGCTTCTAACTTTTTTCTGAGCTTACTGGTAACATGTAATGACAGTAATCATTAGCACCATTGAAGCTCTTTAAGAATAATCTCCTCTCCCTTTCCCTTTTCGTATTTATTGCATAAGTCTCAGATGCTCTCAACATACTTTTGGTGAGATGAAATCAGAAGGGTCATCCACAAACGATTTTTTTTGTTTTTAAATGCCTTTGGGGAATGCTCAGGAAGTTCAGAGATTTAGAAATTCTTTCAGAAAGAATCTGGTAGGATTTGTGTGTATCCTCTTAATATTAGTATAATCATTTAAAATATTGGCTTTGCTGTGAAGGACTGTCTCTGTTAAATGATAAATTTTTGCAAACAGCTTACCTTACATGAGTATTAAGATGGCAACCAGAAGATAAGATTATAAACTATGGAATGTAGAATTGTGCAAGCCTTTGAAAAGGATCTTGCAAAAAACCGCTTAGGAAATACAGTGAAATTATGCAATCACCTAAGCCCAGCTTGTCCTCAAGGAGTTCTCTGTCTGAGAGCACAGAAGAAAAACCAGCCCCAAATTCTGTCTGAGCAGCTTCAGTTCCCCTCTCCCTAACCATATGGCTGCTCCTCAGAAAGCTGGGGGCTCTGTAACTGAGAAGAGGGAGTAATGTGGGTGCAACCAAGGCACAAGCATTGTGTGTGCGTGACCGCTTCCACAAATCCTCCAGCTACTCTCTAAATACTCCTCTCCCTCTCACTATCTGCATTGGTAATTCATACACCATGTCAGTGATGGCTGAACGACACAGGGAAAAATATCTGGTTTGCTTGCTCCCTTTCTTGTTTTGTCTTTTTATTTGATTTTAAAAAATAATTATACTACAGAACTGAGAATAAGGAAGACTGTACTTCCTTTCTATTTTCAAGATATCTTTGTCAGTCATTACTTCTTTCTGTGGATCTGCATTTCAGTTCTATAAAACTGGGGGGAAAAATCCTCTGATAGAAACACTTATGATGCCCCAGAGCTCTCTGCTGCTCTCACATAGCTGCAGTACCTTGCATCAGCAAACTCTTGCTATCTGAGCCACTTCAGACACAGCAGCACATGTCTGGAGGGTGACAGCAATGAAATCGCTACAAGCAGTCTTGAAATTTCAACTTCACTGTGTCTGGTGGAAGCCAGAAGAATAAAAGCTGCAAAATAAACTGCTTCCTCTTGTTGAGGGAAGTGAGGACGGAGGTACTTAATCAGCAGCTCTCAGTCTACTAAAACCTTTAAACTCAGTTTAAGAGGAGAGGCAGATAAAGTGATACGTGTAGTATATTCCTTTCTAGATTTTCTTCCTGTGAGCAAGCAAAATTGACTACTGTAATGAAAGATTAATTAATCCAAGCTGGGATTTGATGTAAATTATGCAGACTGAGAAAATGAATGAAAGATTATGGCCTCTGAAAATGCATTTTTTATTCTCTGCCAATACAAGGTTTATTTTTTAAAATTCACATTTTCATTACAATATACATAAGGGGATTATTCACAGAAATCATGACATTCAGGGTGTGCTGGCTGGAGACACAGGAAGAGAAAGTCCTTAGCTTGATTACTCCCCAACATATTTTTATTTGCCTCATAATCCTTTTGCATTTTATAGTGTGAATTAGAGTTGGAAGACATATCTAAATCAAAGACAGGTTGTGGGGTGTAGCAAAACTAAAATCTCACAACATTTATGAGCTGCAATGAAGATAATTTAGGAAGGAAGAGCATTTCATGCTCTTTGTGTGTCAGTAGATGGTGCTCTCTATACTATCTACACGCACAATGTATATGCATAGAATGGTTTTACAGATGGTCATTTTCATGTAGCCTTCCCTTGGTGCAATGGAAAGAACTTCTGGGGAAAAACCCTATAGATTAAATTAAAGCTATTCACAATTCTAGTTACATTTACTTGAAAATACATTTTACCGCTTATTTTTTAACTCATCTTTGAGTTCAGGTTTGTTCATAGAGGGGTTTTGCTTCAATAGATCTGGCTTCTGTAGCAAAATATCACATAGCAAGTAAAAATAACTAGTAAATAAGTTTGCTTCACAACTTAACTGAAGTTCATTGTAAGCCCCATACACAGAGCTCCATGTTGCATTTAGATCCATTTAAGTACTTATCTGAGAATGATATTCCTTAACAGTCTTTTAAAACCCCCATTTTAACAATACACTTACTTTTAATTCATTTTGTTAATTCTTGATGCTGACCTTCGCAAATTATAATTCTCCTTATTTGTTCTGAACATAAGGGGACACCTCTAACACATTGGTATTATTTAGGACTTCTTTTGTAGGAGCTTTTGCTCATCCTTTTTTTATTTTTTTACAATACAGGCACCCATTCAGATACCAACCTACCTAGAAGATTTCCAATCCTAAATAGGAATAAAAAGCAAGTGGTGCTGAGACACGACCAGACTTTGAGATATGCTGTTTCCTATTTCTTTTACTAAATGAGGAGTTCAACATCTTGCAAGACAGGAAGCTCTCTGTTACAATTCACAGTACCTACAAAGTATGTGGGTTGTCAATGGCCCAGTTGAGGCAATGGAAACACTTCTTTTAGGCAATTTGAGCACACCTTGCAGGCACCCAGGCATCTTTTTGCCACTCCTTTCTAACACAGGGCTGGTGCTCCTTGCTCTCTATTAAAATATAAAGATAGCAAAAAGTATTTTTAGATGGAAGAAGTTGGTTTAGTTGGTGATTCCTCTGAGACACTGCTTTGTTTCAAGGAGAAAAATATGGTGGACAGAAGGGAGGAGTCAGGATAACATGCTGGAGCAGTTTCTAGGCCAGGTTTCAGCTCTATCACTTTTCTTGAAGACAAGTTAATGGAGAGGCCCAAGTCTTCCCCTAGGTTTTGCATGCTACCAGCTGCAATGCTGTGATGCAAAAGCCCAGACTTTTCACTAAGCATGAAAAGTCTTAGATGTAGAAGGGTGAAGCTCATAAAACTGATTGATCTGAGCAAGAGATAGCTTAGTTATCCACTGGGAATTACCAAGGGACAGGCAAGAGTCTGAGGATTGCTATTGTTCTAAGTGACAGTCAAATTGTGTTTCTTAATCACTAAGAAAAGAGAGATGGAGGTAGTATATTTAAGTCACAATTTCCGCATTTTCTATGCTTTGGGAGATCCAAATTTGAACCTCTACTGTGCAGCCTTTGGTCACACCCCTCCGGTCAGGCCCCTCCAACACCCCCAGACCCATCTGCCAACCCCCATCAGCCCATCATGTGTTACCCTCTCCCCCCTTCTTGTCCCCAGCCATGGCCCCCATCACGTCCCTGTCCCCATCCCACCAGCCTGCAGGCTGAGGCTTTCTCAGGCAAGCCTTCTTCTTGAAGATTGTCAGCTATGAATAAATTGGTTTCACTGAGAAATTTCTAGAATTAAGTCTGCCACTACCTAGTTGCATGCCTCAGAAATGTGCCTTTTGACACAGCAAATATGTGTTCTATAGAAAGCTCACTGCACTAAAGCAATTTTTCAGGGAGCCCAGTGGATGAAACAATCACCATCACTCAGGAGCAATGACACCAGCACTGATGGGGTCCAAGCCTGGCACTCTTAGCCCAAGGGGTTACTCAGACAGACTGAACTATTTGGACTAATTCACACGCCCTCCTTACTGGAGAATTTATTTAGTAAATCAAGAATCATAGATAAACTATGAGGAACCTCTGTTTTGTGAATGCTGGAACATCCCTGGAGATGCCCAGCAACTTGCTGTTTGATATGATTGCAACCTGATGCATCTGTATGTCCGGCCAATAGATAATATAAATTCACACAAGAAATATTAGGCACTGAGTGATTTCAGATGCTTTGAAGTGTGGAGTAGATAAGGCAACTGAATGTGTCTGTTAAGTGCCTACAGAAACACCTGAGGTAAAAGATCCTTGCTCTGAATTTAGCTCACAATCCCTATGAGATGCAGTTTGTCCATGAGAAGGGAACACCTCCTGGAAGTACTGTAAAGGAAAGCGCTTGGTAACAGTGCAGGGGCAGTGCAGCTGTACAGAAAGAGGGGCAAGTTAACGTACTTGAAAGAATTCAACAGCTCCTGAAATATAGGTTTCAGCAGGAGAAAGTACATTTTCAAACCAAAACGTTAAGTAAGTTTCTTCCTAGATTCTACAACTCTAGTAAACATTTATATAGAAATGACCAATTTGAGAATCAAAAGGAAGAATAACAGCTTTAGTTTTATATGCTTGCAGCCAAATTAATTTCTCACTTTGTGGAATTCATCCAGGCTTCTACTCTCTAGCTTTAGTGAGTTATTCCAGATTTAAACCAGTGTAAGCAAGGGCAAGTTAAAAATACTTGTGCCACAATTGGCCTTGAAAATACATTTCTCCATGATAGACATTAAACTGACTGCTGAGGCAGACAGCATGTCTTGCCCATAATAATTTTGTATTTGCTTCTTTTCCTCAGTCCTTAAAATGAGTTCATGACTCTAAGAGTAAATGCATTATATAATGAATACACTTTTTATTCAATATTTGGGGGAAATTAAAGAAAATGTTGTATGTAATAATACTGCATGGAAAAAGCAGTGACAATCTGATGAGGGAGTCAATAGGAAGGCATTTAATTAATCCTGTGGTCTGAGGTAAATGGCAGACAATCAAGTAAACCTAATTAACATCATAAAACAAATAGAAACAGCATTAGCCCATCAGTTCTTGGCTAATCTCTTATTTTCTTCAGAATACCATTGCATGAAAAGGTAAGGGCTTACAGACTCAATTAAATCTAATTCCATAAATAATTTCTCATGCTTTATCCAAAACGGGCCCAGTCTACACTCCTGCAAGCAGATCTTACACAGATGGACCTTTGGAAACAAGCTTTTTCTAATGGCATTTCCTCCCTATTCTGGTACCTGAGCATTGCACAGAGTGGGGGATTCGTGAGAAAAGAGAAAAAACCACACAATTGTTGCAATAATTATGATATCAAATTTCAGTGCAGACAGTTAAGTGAAAGGAACCTTGCTGAAGCATCAGCACCTGGGAAAAGCTCCTGGGAATGAATAAATTTTCTTTGGATTGTATTTTTGATTTGGGAGAAGAATTTTCTTTGGGGTTTTATAAAGCAAATATCCATAATATGTCAGCAAATTTAATTTCTGGTCATTCTGTTGCTTCCTTCTGCTCTTCATTAATCCTGGAGGATTCTACATAATTTTAGACAGTCTTTCCGTGAATGTGGAACTGTGGCTAAACATTGTAAGATGTACTTTGGATGTCTGAAAAGCCATTTCTTCATACCTTTATACACAGACCTGAACAAAATATCAGAGGATGGCCAATATGAGACTTTAAAAAAAGCCACTTATTTTTCGTAAATTAACTTTTAATTGAGTAAATGAGAATCTCAGAAGGATTTTTGAAAATTGAATATTTCTTTATCTACCTGAGCTATCTGAGATAAATTAAATTTCAGCTCTCGGATGAGGACGATGACCAGATTAAAACATCCACTTCTGTGATGAATTAGCATGTTTTACCTACGGAAAAGGATAATACAGGTTGGGGTTTTTTCCTGTTTATGTAGTACAGATATGTTGCTTAAGAATAAACAGTTCAGTTCTTTCATTACATCAGCTGCTAAAGGGTAAAACGCTAAAATCGGGTGCCAGCCCTGAATCCTTGTCTCTGTTCAGTCCTGACCTGGCAGTCGGCCATCCCCAGGGAGAATCAGTGGGGATTTTCCCATGTATATTAGGAGTGACAGGGGAGACACATAGAAGACCAATTGTTCACCTGCTACAAATCTCTATTATGTTGTCTGCTCAATTTTACCTATGTCTCTTCATCTCCAAAAGGAAGAGGAGGAAAAAAGACTACTGGAATAGAGAACAGCTTTTCTACTTTAAACTCAGAATTTGTGGGTACTTTGTCCATGACTCATGAAATTTGATGAGCATTAGCTATAAACATTAGAATATTTTGTTTTGCACAGATGTCACTATGATAGACTTTGAAGAACCTTTCTATGCATTTTATATTGTCATACTTTGTGAACTGTGTTGCCCCTTTCCTGTTGCCCTTCTTGGTTTTTTTTTTTTTCTCCTAATGACAAAGCAGAATCTAATTAGATTGGTAAAAAAAATTTACCCAAGTATTAGACTTTATTGAGAACTAATAGAGTAAAGAACTCACTGTTAAGAAATAAATTAAGAGGGATACGTGCACGTAGTAAAGAGGTGTCATGGAATGACAGGAAAAGGGCAGCACCTTTAAATTAAGAAAGGAAAATGATGTAATAATGATTAAACCACAAAACAGAACTCCAACACAGTGAATGAGCAATGAAAATAAGGTAATAAAAAGGAGTACTGAACTAGCTCATGAGACATGTTATTACAGTGAACATTATGCTAGGACTGTTTATTTTGCTTAGCATTATGGCCACCTTCAAGGTTGCTATGACAAATGTGTGAGAGTTTAACAGAAAATGAACTTTTTTTTAACTAAAAAGGCATCCACCAGCTCTCTGCCTACTCAATTTCCTAAATTACGTTCCACATAAATTTAACTTCATTGGCACTAAACAAATGTTAACGTTAACCACTTATGGGTGAAAGCAATTTTTGAAATATTCAGTGTTTTGCTGTTGACATTCCTCATTCCATAAATTGTAATCCATGCAGTTTTGCTTAACTCAAAATGTAAGACACAATAACAGCACCTAAATAAGAAGTTCTACTAGCTAAAGGGCTGCTCTAGTTTAAAAATGAATATATACAGTTTCTACTAGATTTAAGGGATATTAAAGTTTTTTTTTTTCATAACTGGCCTTTCAATAACTTTTTTTTCCATGGCACTGAAAGAGTCTTATTCATGTGTGCCTAAGTGACACTAAAATTTATGCAAGGTTCTTACAGCAGAGGGAGTAAGGGAGGAAAAGCCCAACAGGGTTTCTCCATGCAACTTGCAAAAACATTATCAATGTGGTTCATTCATTGAGCAGTGACAAACTCAGAGGCCTGTTACCAGCTGGACCAAACAAAGAGGGAAAGTGGAACTGGGACAACCACGGTCTAAAAGTGAGCTGAAAACAGAGCACAAAAAAGTCATTGGAACCCAACGCACAGGAGGATCGCACATTTCCAGGGCAGCTCTCCAGGTTGTAATCCAGCTTCTAAAGATTAAGATTAACTTCTAAAGATCAGGTGTTTGGGATGTTTGATGGCATAGGAAGCAGGTAAGAGGTTCCCACCTGCCCTGTCAGGATGTGTAAGGGGAGTGGTAGAAAGCTAGATTAGCTGTGCAGCATTTGAAGCTGTGCAGGTAGTGGTAATTAAATAATGAAATATTAGTAGTGTAATTAAATAATTAAGATACTAAATGGTGAGTGGGGTCCCAATGGAAGCTCTGAGATAAGAAGAAAAGGCGGTGTAATAAAGAAGAATATAAGATCAGGAAGCCTAACTAATCACATTTCAGCATTTCAAAATGAATAGATCGATTTCCTCTGCTGAGTTCTCAACTGAAGGTGCACTGCCCTCTAACCTGACAACTAAAGATACGATGTGTGATAGAATTGATGGAAACCTTTTATGCTTTTTCTTTCCTCAAACACTGTTTAGGAGTAGCTCGTTAGGCAAGTTTTTTTTTTTCTATTTGTTCCTAGGGGATGATTGGAAGAAAACTGTCATGGTTTGTTACATCGTAGCACAAGCTTTGCAATTTCACCATTGAGGTGAATGGTGATGAGATGGGATGAGGTGTGACTGTCACTGCCAGATTAACAAAAAGCATCAGGAGGCTTCAAGTCACAGTGCAGGAAGCTGTAAGACTACCAGTGATACCTATCATGTTCTTACCTGATGTTTGTTGTTGAAGATTCAGGCTTGTAACAGATCTCCTAAAAGAGCTGTCCCTGACACTGTCTAAAGAACTCTAGAGCAGTGTGCATATAGATGAGGCACTTCTCATGAAGTGGGAAAAAATCAAAAACAAAACAAATTTGTTCTCATGGGAACAAATGTTCACAAAGCTGATGATCTTCTAAAGCCAGCATAAAAGCCTAAACTTGCTGCTCGGGGTACAATGTATGTAAGCAAACAAGTGACTGAGAACATGACAGAAAAAACCACAAAACAACCCAAAACACTTTTCTAGGATGTACTTGGTGGTAGGAGAGAAGCAAAATCTCCTGGCTGTGGAGATTTTGCTTGAGGCACCATAATTTGTTTACCTGGCTATGGAGATTTTACTTAAGATACCACAATTTACTTCAGCATCAGGCTGGGTGTATTTACCATTCGTCAGGACATGCTGTGGTTCACTAAGCTCTGCTCAGCTGAAAAGAAACTTTTCATGCCATGCCTCTGCACAGTGCTGCATGTGATATTTGTGTTGGTAGGAGAGCTGAAAAACTGTGTTTGAGTTAAACAGATGAGCAGAACTAATGCAGGGGTTGAGCAAGGCTGAATACCAAGCTGCTAAGGTAAATCTCAGCTCAGCTTTCTCTGGTCAGTTTTTTAATTCTGGTCAGTTAATGGCTTGAAAACATTGAAACAAACTTATATAGCTGATGTGTAGCATCAGCCCTCAAGAACTCATCTGGAGCTATTTCACCTGAAGAAGACTTTCAATAAACCACTGTAAGGCAGTTTACATGTTATCTAGCTGACTGCTGCTTGCTCACTGACATTCATACTAGACATAAAACTCTTCAGCAAGCATAAGTTTTTGGATGAAGTCAAGACTGTGCACTCAGCAATCCTTGGCATTCACCACATTGTATATGAGCCCAGTTAAGATTTTAAGTAATTTTACATCCCAAATGCCTGAGACCTATGATCACTCAAAGTTCCTCTATTCAAATATATAATTGACTTGGAGGATACTACCAAAAAAACCTGTTTGGGAAAGACCTTTGCTTCAGTCCTGATTTGACATCACAAATTACTGTGATTTAACAGTCAGTATCAAAAGAAGTCAAAGCTTAAACCACTAAGTTTTCAGGTATTGTGCTGATCTATGTGATGACATGGCAGGCTTTTTAATACCTCTGCGTAACATAGCTATATCTATCTATATCCAGATATAGATATAGATATATGAATAACATAGCTAGACTATGCCTACTGACACTAAGCAGCACTTGTTGATACCTAGCTCTTTACTAGCTTTCTCCACTTTTGTAAGAAATTGAGGTAGGAGTGAACTGACAATTTTTTGAGTTTTAAAACTGTCACTGTAGATTGTGTTATTGACAAGTTACTTACTGTCCAAAAAAAGAAGAAAAGAACTCACTGAAAATTCTATTAGCGTGTTGCTACCAGCCACATTTCAGAAGCTGTTTAAAGTCTAGTAAGTGAGTATCCAAGCAGGTCAGCAGCTGGTGAGATTGCTGCAAGTAGAGTTGATCTTCAAAGTCAGAGATATGGCTAAGCATTAACTGCACCATGTAGTGGAAATGGGGAAGAAAAGATCATTGCAAGATGACTGCAGCTGATGAGGTGCCATCCGATCATGTAAATATGCAATCTGAAATTCCTCTTGGGCTGCATCACAGATGTCAAACTTCCACCAAGTCCTGGCAGTGTGTTCACCACATGCTCTGACAGCCAAGACTTTCATCTCAAGTGATGTTGTGATAGTATGTCAGTTGCTGTGTTTTTGCAGACATGAATCATTAATGATGTCAGCCTTTCCTAAATGACCTTTGCAACACGTGGGAGCAGTTCCATTTAAATGTCCTTACGTCCAGTTACCACACACACAGTTTTAAACTGGGCATGCTTGAAGATCCTTTTTACAGTACAATCGTTGATTACACAAGGTGAGATTTTTCACATACACAAAATTTTTAGAAGGCAAACAATCCCAGAAGAGGTCCACACACGTGGCAGGACCTAGTTTGTCAATTTACAAATCTTTGGAATCTTTACATCACTTTGCTGTCTTGCAAAGGACAGCCCTTTAGCCATCAACCTGGTAAGAAAGCCAACATTTTTTAAAGGTCATTTGTGGATAAACAACAGTAACACAACCCATCACTGATTTAGTACATGCTACTTATGAATCAGAGAGCAAGCCCAGGTGGTGTTCTGTCCAGGTCTACAAAAAGACTCCACTGTATGACTGCCTGCTTTATGAAGGGGAAGGCTTCTGTATCTTCCTTAGAAGATTAAAAGTAGATTCTCAAGTGCAAGTCCTTAGGAAAAGAGTGAAAAAATATACAAATCAAGGGAGCAAGGACTTGAAATAAGCTGTTTCCCAGCTTTGTACTCAAGAAGTAAGTGAAGCCTATCCCCAGGGCTACGGTTAAAGGTAACTTCTATCTCATTCATCAGCAGATATGTAGCCAATTTGAAAAAAACACATTGCAAAGATTAGTTTGGAAGAAACTGTTCTATGTTCTCTAGAAATAGAAATTATTTTACAATATATAAAGCATTATATAAAGCATTTTCTAAATTATTCCAAGTAAAAGCAACTGTCCTAACAGACTGTTACAATACAGATCTGCTAATGTTCTCACCCTACTTTTCCCACTAAATGTAAATGCTTATGTTAAAGAGATTCAGAGGGAATGGTGATAACTGCTGCAGTAAAGGAGTTTCAGTAGATACATCTGGGCCATACTTTTGGGATGTGAAGTCAAAGTGAGTCTTACAGCTCCAGTGCCTTACAATCCTAATTCTGGTGCCAAAGGTATATTACTGCAAAGTTGAGGAGTGATAGGATGGAAAAGTACAACCAACATAACCACTCCCACTCTCCCTTAGCTTACTTCCCACCTTATGGGAGCAGTAGGGGATTTTTCATTGATCTTGAGGCAAAATCCTTCTACTTTCTTTACACTACTGTAAAGAGTCACAGCAGCATTTACCAAGAAATTATATTTACAATTAATGAGCATTGGAGGAAAATACTATCAGTAGTGAGATCTGGCATGACAGTCATGAATGAGAGCCAGTTCAGAGGTATCAGGCTGAACAAATGAGGACTGAGAGGAAAGCAAAGATGTGACTGGTCTAAAGGGAAGAGAAACTTTAGGCAATAATTGAGGATTTTTTGGAAACACTGGTGGATTAATGGAGAGAAAATCTACAGAGAGCATGAAATCATCAAGGATAGTACAGGAAGAACTTGAGTCACGATCAGCATGTTATTGAATAAGCTGATGAGCCAGACTTACCACCTCACTGCTGGCTGGGGTAAACTAGCAGGAATCTGTTGGCAGCAAGACACCCAGCAAGCAAACAATGCAGTTCAGGTACTTTTGAATTTTCCAGAAACACAAGAAGGGCCAAAATTTTTAGAATGTTTTTTTTCTGAACTTCATAAGAGAGAAACAGAAATAAGAAATGTGAACTGGCAATTACATAGTTAAAATCTATTCTAGTAACCACTTCAGAAAAATGTCTGTCTAAAAATGGGATGAATATTTATGTGCAGTAACATTACTTCGATTTTTTAGTAGCAGAATGACTCAGTCTTCTCAAGTCCCCACCCATCCTCTGGCTCTGGCTACTAAGAACAGTTTCAATTTTGTAGTAGGTACAGGGTTCCAGATTCACTGACTAGCTGCCAGCTCTGCCTGTACTCACCCACGTCCAGTCTCACCCTGCTGCTGATGCTTCAGCCTGAGCAAATATGTGTGCCTTCCAAATATACTGTGCACAGGCATTTTTACCTACCTTGGCTCAGGCCCCAGATTCCAGCCAGGTTTTAGAGGTGCTTTTAAGATAGATTGGTAATCTGGAAAAAGTTTGGAGGTCCTGAATTTATTTTTTTTTAAACTAAACTATCTTGAAGTTAGCAACTCTGAAAACAATTTTGTGCCAAAAGAGCATGTGAAGCAGCTGTTCAGTACTTATGCAAACACCTGTGAATATTTTTAACCTTACTAACACTTAGCTTTCCCCCTCACCTCAATACCATGCTAATACCTATTACTTATATTGAAAAGCCTTTGTTCATGAAATATATTCATATTTTAATAATTCTGACAGTGAAAAACATCGAGTTATGACTAAAATGACAATCCTTCGATCGTAACTTGAAATATTCAAGCATTAACAGTAGGATTGGCCCCAAAATTAGAGATCAGATTTAGAAGGCACAAAATCACACCACTTATTGTGAAACTACTTTGCTTCTTCAAAATTCATAATTTTTCTGAAAAACCACAGAATTGCTCATGCAGTAAGTGAATTCTGGAGATCACCTAGTCCATCCTCAAATGCCCAAAAAGGTGTCAGCCTGAGCAGATTACTCAGGGACCGGCCTCAGTGCGTTCTAAATGTCTCCGAGGATGGAAACTCATCACTTTTCTGGTCAACAAGCTCCAAATGCACTAAAGCCTTCAGAACTACGACTTTACAAATATAAGTTTACTAATGTAGCTAACACAGAGAAATCTGTGCAAGTCTGCCACAAACTAGATTTAATCAGAAGTCTTGATAGCACCACTATTTTAGAAGAGCGTTGTTAATTGAAATGCCTGGACAGCAATACCAACCAGCTAGCTATTCATCTGCACAAATCCCAGACATGCACTGTGTACAAAGAGCAGTGTTCTGTACTATGACTTGGCAGATTCCTGAGACACTGCCCATTATGGAAGAGCCAGAACCTTGACTGCATCAGACTTTACTTATTAATTCAGGTACACAAAAAGTCTTAAAGGTGCTGGGGAAGTCAGAAACTGCATAGCTGTATTCAGAATGTTTGAAATTTCTTGTGAATGCTTGTCAACACATCCTGAAGAGATTATTAATTTTGTGAGCAGGGCCCAGATGATGCTCCTCTTCCTCTTCTCTCCCTCTCTCTTCCAATGATTCCGCAGAGGTAATTTAACCTCTGTCCCACAGTGTACCTCTTCGCCTTGCAGGGATCACCATTCTCACTTCTCATGTCTCCACCAATTTCCAGGCTTCCAAGAACAGAAGACCACTAAGCCCAAGGAAGCAGGAAGAGTCATTCAGCATTCTCGTGAGAGAACAGCCCTGAAAGAAAGAGTTCTCTCCTTCATAAGCAGCTTTTTTAACACTTAGCTGTAGAGTTATGGAAAACAAGAACAGTAGATCCTGCACAGCTGGTGATTCAAGTGTCTCTAGTACTGGATAAGGCCAACAGTGACAACCTTCCCAAACTAATTTGTTCCACCTTGTTGGTTTCAACACAGTTGCAACAACTGTTCAATTTATTTAACTCTATTACCAATGTGATTGTTAGGGCAAGAGAGAAAACCAAGGGTTGTTTAGAGCTTCAGTGATTTAGTTTTCCTGCTCCTCTTGAAAAGAGTTGCCTGATAATGTTTTGCAGAATCCAGCCCATTACTCATCTTATACAGTTAAATGCAAATATGCAAGAGACAAAAGAAAACTTAGGTAAAACTATATGAGACTTGGAAAACAGTTCTTTGGATTGGTCAGTCTGTGGCTGAATGTGCACTTAATGGAGACAACTACTCAGCATTCCTATATTCAAGAGTGATGCAGTATTTCAAACTTGTTTGAGGCTTGCAATACAACTTTTAAATACTATTTATAATGTAATCAGCATTAGCAATCAGCAGCTATCATCATCAGATGCACACACAGACTGTAAAAACTCTATATGCTGGCAGAGAAAGACAACTTCAGAACACAAAGAAAAAAAAAGGGAACGAGTTCTGGAGAAAAGACAGGAAAGATCAAGTCACTAACACTTCCCTCACAGGCAACCTAAGCAACAACAGAAAAGCACCTAAGCACATTGTCAGGCACAAAGAGACAGCCAGCTCCAGCAAAGGGCAGTGATAACTGCTGATAGCAGCAATATGTTTGCACAACCCCTTTCTATTTTAGAAACAACATTCTCATATTTACAGCTTAAAAGTAGATCACTACACCACTTGCTGTTTACATGGGACACAAAATGGCAAGTTACTTACACAGAGGGCTAGGAGATGTCAGGTGTAAATAGATTTGCTCCCTACAAATGTAGTACTGGAAGGAGAGAGTCTTACAGGAATGGTTTGACAGGTTGCAATATTGTAGTGAGGAAGATTAGCCCATAACTCAGCCAGTTTTACATGCAACAGTAAGTTTAATCATCTTAACAGGCTTTCTTATAGCTACTTTTATCACTGACCACAGAAACAGATTTGATTAAGCAGTACTGTGTCTGCATTTAGAAGGGTATCTCCTCTTTTTTCAAACAGTTATTATTTAGTCAGCTTGCTTACCCTGATTCATATTACTCAAATTCAGAATGCAGAAGAGGTTTTTGTTGGTGGTTTAAAAAATAAAAAAGCAGCAAATGCCAAACATAAAATAATTGTTCCTGGGCATTACCTCAAACTGACACTGATAATTGCATATTGCTAAAATGATCAGATATAATTTGGTGGGCACTGAGATGTGCCTGGAGTCTGCCAAACCACCACTTCGCTGAAATCACAATTAATCCGAGAAGCTTATTCTGTCAAAGACATTATTTTCTCAAATATTCCCAAATCTCTCAAGTCAGGGAATGGATATCTAGATATATAAGTTTCTTGAAGAACTGACTTACCTCTTTTTTCCCTTTTCCTTCTAGGTAAAACCAAGTATTGTTAGTGATTCACAGTAGGCATTACTCAAAGCTAATTAAGTCAGATCCCATTGTGTGTGTACACACACTGTCCAATCTCAAATTAAGGCATAAAATGTGGATTATTTTTTATTGTCATTCATTTACTTGTTATGTCTGTTTCCAAACTGTTAAATTACAGCTCAGTGTTCTCAAATTATGGAAGTGACGATACAATCCTACAGGTTGAAGTCTTTCTGTTCTAGCACAGGATCCCATAGTGATCCATGGTGGTAAGCCAAAAGGTTCAGGAAACAGTGATACAAAAGGCTGAGTATTAATTGCTAAATGACTTGGATATTTTTGTGAATTCTCTTTAGAAACTAGCCACCAGCTCTGTGAACTCTAGCAACTGAGCTACCAACCCAGCTGTAAAGAGAAAAAAGAACAACGAAAAAAAAAAAGGATAAGAAACAAAAAAAACCCACAAAACCCACCACCACCACAAAAGCTCCAAAATCAAAAAACCAAACCAAGAAGAAAAAATGAGAAAAAAGAACAAGAAATCAACATGAAAAATAAAAGAACAACAACTCCTTACCTATCTTTTTTTCTTGTTCAAACACGGAAGATTGTGCATTAACCATGACATTAAGGCAGATTTGTCTGAGATGTAACACTAGGATTCTAAATTGCATTAAACCATGTTAAATGCTGAACTACTTTCTCATATGCGTTTTTCACATAGTTCTATAGTTTCCTCTACTAACTCCTCACCTTATTCATCATTCAATTCATATGTCTGTTTCATTTCTCTGGTAGAGGTGCATTTTCACATCATCAATTAAAAGCTCAAGTATCTACACTTAATATTCCATGTAACATTTACACTTGGCAATAAAAATTCTTCAAGTTAGCAACTGATCAAATGAACAGGGCAAATTACTTTATTGGCTGTAACCAATAAGAAAGCATTTGTAAAACTGGTTCCCAAATACAATTCAATTTAAAATAATCTATCCTAAACCTTGACCACTGAACTTTCAAATTATGGTCTTGCAGATTTTTACTTGTTCATTTTTCTTCATGGACTGATTACTTTTCCTTCCTTTTCTGGTGTGTATCTTTTTCTGTAACTTACACAAAGCTTAGAACTATATTCAGAGATGGGTATTTTCGTGGTGGGGTCAAATGGGAACTCAGATACGTATGCTTTATGTAAAGAAATCTTGACCTTCTCAGTATGATGTCAATGACAAGTACTGCTGTGCATACAAAGCAAGCTGGTATAAGCCCATTTTTCTCTAAAACATTATAGCAACTCTTAAAATGGTTCCTACAATGAAAGATGCTGGAGTTTGAAGATAATACCTGTATTTACTTATTTTTATTCTGTTCTTGAGCTGCAACATTTCATTTCATGTGCATTGTTCCGAGCAATCCCAACACAGAACAGAAAAACGTTATTTTTTTAACTTCAAGATAGTTTTAATCAGGTAATTACAAGAAAAACATTGAAACAGTTTTTATGGTGTTATCTACCATGTTAACTTACAAGATATGATGTAACAAACCAGTTACAAACTTAAAGACATATTTACATTATATACTTAAAGTAACAAGCTAAATTCATATTCTTTAGGCAAACACATATGGGATGAGTTAATTAAATTATACATCATTTAGTAGACACAAATAGCAGTTGAGGTTTAATGGAAACAATATACACATGAGGCACTTTGAGGTCATTAGGGTGAAAAGCAAATGGCACCAAGCAAAAGAAGGAAAACCATGTACAGCTTATACCTCAGCTTTAAACATGAAGGCTGCTTTTTCACCAAATGCTTTGCTTTCTTTAACGAACCACAACTTCTGCAATTAAGGGAAACTTTCAGAGGAAAAAAAACCAAAAACAAAATGAAAGCCCAACAGCCTCCTCGACCCCTCTTAATATTTGTAAATGCACAAAGGTAAACAAGTTTTATCCACCCAGCTGCTGGACTAATAGTACCATAAGGCATCTTTTAGAAGTTCTTGGTTTTGCTGCCAGCCAGCGATCCTGATCTTTGTTTTACTAATATGAATGTATAGCTGTACTGGCTGCACATTGTGCTGTAAGCTTGGAAAAGATTTAAAGTCTAATTTAAACCTGGGCATTATTTATACAAGTGTTCAACATTATCCTCCAGGTACACACAAACAGATCATTCTGAAGAGAACTCATCCAAAACAGGAATGTTAAATTCCAACATGCACATTTAAGGCATTCTTCAAAATACCTTTGCTTCTCTAGAGGAAACTCCATTGGTTAAGACTGTTTGAAACATCTCTTCTATAAGCTCTCAAAGAGTTTTATGACATCATGCTTTTTACTAATCAGCTACCATAATAACCGTAGATTATTATTAGATATTGCTTTAACCATGCACACAGCTGTAGGTATATCCTTCACAGCTACTGAATTTTGTGTGAGAACATGCACCTGTGCATACTCACAACTTGATTTGTATTACAAACCAAAAGGCCAAATTCCCTCTGCATCAGCTTCAAAACTCCATCACTTTGCTGTGGGAAGAACATCAAGAGGGGAAATAAATAAAATAATCATCATAATAAAAAAATAATAATAAACCCCCTTTCTTATAAGCTCAGTGACACAATCAAAAGAATTTTCATTTCATTCCCGGCTCTTACGCTCCTGTAAAAGGCCATCACAACAATTTTAAACCTAACAAAATATATGGTTAAAGGATTTTTACTTTAGTATTCATAATGAAACTGAAGAGGCACGACGAGCTAAAGCATCCCAGTCAGACTGCAAATGGCTATTCAGTAAGTTCACGGCCAAGGCGTACTCTAACCGCGTACCTCAAGCCGCGCACGGGTGGCCCGTTCACCGCGGTGTCACCGAGAGCTGCGCCCGCAGGCCAGCGAGCTTTCCCCCAGCAGATGGTGCCCGAGCGCCGCTCTCCCTTAACTTCCCCCACTTCCAAGGGGAAACAATTTTCACCGTAACCGAGGCTTTCAGCGAGCGAGCGACTTAATATTCTGTGACGGTTTCCAAAGGCTCGGGTCCCTCCAAGCAACACAAAGCTCTGCTACTACATGCCTGACAAACTACAGCAAGTAGTTAAGGGCAAGGATTACAGATCGGGGAAGAAATTTCTCTATTTCCAAATGCTCAAAGTATTTCAGAAGAGACAGAATGAATGTTACGTGCCGCCAAAACTAGATGTATGGATGTAACAAGCTGTTCTGGAATGGGTTTGCTGTATGTCTACCTTCCACTGTTCATCTCCTAAATGTAACAGTGGGTAAGATCCCTAGCACCAGAGAAAAAGTACACGTGCATGCTACTGAAAACAATCCTTATGCAACTCGGATCTTTGCATTCATTTGGTCTCTCAAACCAAGCAAGCTGGCTGCCACTTGCAGCACAACAGGAAAAAGCAAGCATGGGCCCATTCAGTAACTGTTTTTAGATGATACAAGTCTTCAAAGAGAAAAGCAGAAGGTGAAAACATTTCAGCAGCAAAGTGGTTAAATGCAAAGTGAAAATATTAATGCACACATTTAATAAAAATATTAAAGTATATGTGTCATATAAAATACAGTACAGGACCAGGAGTTTCACTATGTTGTATAGTGCTCAGAGGAAATTGCTAAAACTAATTTCTTTCTGAAGTATATATACAATATGATTATATAGTGTTTTCTTATACAGCCAGCAAGTTCTTTTCTTAGGTTGTTCATACCTCTCCACCTTGAATTAGGAACCTAGCACTTAAAAACATTAAATTCCTCTCATACACTAGAAAAACATCAACATTTAAAAATGAAAGTTGTTTTTAAAGTTAACAGTCTATTCTAGGCAACCGAGTTTAGCTGTAAATGTGTACATGAAACCCAACCAGAGTAGCAGCTTTTAAATACGTGAACAGTAAAACCCAAGACTGCTGCTACCATGTCATATTCTTGGACTTCAGCCATCCAATCAACTCAATACAAAACTAGAAGCTCTTCCATAACTTCTACAGTTATCAAGATATTTGTCATCTTTTTCAATGTGAAATAATACTTTGAGATGATCTATGTACACAAGGCGGTCAATTCAAGCTGTAATATAAATATAAATGTTTTCTTTTAAAAAGTATTTTACAGACAGATAGTTATATACATTTGCTCATTTTACTCCTGGGCTACAAAGGAAAATTAAAAGGCCTGATACATGCAGAAAAAAATTACACAAAATATACTGAAGAAATGCATGTAAGTGAGAAAAGTAAGTCATGCAGTTTTTAAATTAAAATAATTTGGTTCTGCATTTAATAACAAGGGTATACTAAAGACAATCTGTCCCACTCCAGCCAAGATGTCAAACAGGCATCTTTACTAATGAATTATTACTGTTTTAAGTGTTTTACATGTTTTTAACAAGAAGTAAATGATTCTTATTTCATAATACAGCACAACATGTAATGCTTTCAAAAATTCTCTGTGGGTTGATTAATTTTTACCTGAAATTTAGACTTACTAAGTACAAAAGTATAAGAAATACCATACACAATATACCAGCATTCAAACACATACATGCACACACTCTCACTCTCCAGCTTCCCTCCCCAGCCCCGCCTTCAAATTTCCCCAATTAAGAAGTTCACTCAGTTTTGCCTAGGCTGTAATTTATTTCTCAAGCTAAGTCTTTTGTTGTTCCTTTTGAAAAAAACACACAGTACTTTTGTTCTTGCCCATTCAAATTAGAAAAAGTTGTGGTTCAAAATAATGAAAACAATTTCACTTTTGTTATTAATCTTTTGTTTTAATCATAGTACTTGATAAACAGCTGAACAGGATCCTAGTTTAACAGAAGGATAAACAAGAACACTGATGACAATTTGTTACAACTGCCTTAATGTACCTTTTGCTTAATGAACATTTGAATATGCAAGAAAGTATTTTTGGAGGACACCCCAAAAGAAAACAACTTGCTGGTTGAACAACAGAAACAACATCCTTTTGCTATTATGTTGAAATCAAAGTCATTTATATATAAAAATAAATGTTATGTTCTAACAAGAACATTTTAGACAATTACATCTGTGCTTAACAAAAAAATATTGGTCACTCAAGACTAGAATAATTAATATTTTAAAGGTTTTTAGATTATCAGAATGCATGGATACAACTCAACACAAACTGTAGCTGAAGGGAACCAGGACTGAAAATATCAATTTGTCCATCTGGAATAAAAATGCAACTAAATTAACTATTTAAAATACTACCATGGAATGTGACAGTAGATATGGTCCATACCTACTATATCGGAGGGAAGGAAAGTTTAACATGTAATAATTCGTACCTTACACATTTAGTTAAATATAAACATTTGTTATTTATACATAAAGTTGCTTCCAAAAAACTATTAATAAGTGATTTAGTTGCACTTAAAATCAGTTTCATTTCTCATTTGCTGAGTATTAACTTTTCTTAATCTTAAATCCACTGTCACTAGTGCACTTTTAGTTAAAATTTCCCCTCAGATAAGTTTTAATCCTTTTAAAAGAGCCCCCTCACCTAAACCATGAATGTACAAAGTGGCAAAAGTTAATCCCTTTTAGTATAATCATAGTTTATATACTCATTTTATAGCCAATAATAAGAACAGGCTTTCCTTTGCAAAATCTCCTTCACAACTCGCAACAAATGCCACGCACTCAAAGGAAATAGTTAGGCGTGGCTAGCACTTGTAAAATGCCAAGGTCTGACAAGTCTTGTTGCTTCCTCCACATCAAGCATCTCTAACGTGAAAGAAGATTCCCTTCAGCTTGCCAAAAAGCTTCCACAAATCCAAGTTAGATGCTTCCTGGAAACAAAGATTTTTCAGCTCTGTTTGGCACGAGACTGATTCATCCTGCAGCTTTATGCTTTCCTCCACAGCACCCACACACCTCACCACAGTGATGGCATGCTCTCAAGGGGAGGTAGCAGCACATACATGGAGCAATGAACGAGAGTGCCACCAGTGCTAACCAGCGTAAGCAGAACTTGTCATCACTAGTGTCACACGAGCAAGGATCAGAGAAATCTCCTTCAGAGTCTGACATGCAGTGATACAGCATGCTCTCTGCACAAAGCATGCAACTAACTTGGTAGATACATCTTTTAATAGGATCTGGCGCATCTTGACATTTTCCTCTGCCATTATCTTCATGATTAAACCTTTCCTGGCAGTATATACAGCGTGAACGCTCACCATCCTCTTTTCTTCTTTTTGAGTTTTTAAATTTTGATGAGGAAGGCTGAGTTTTAAATACCACAGAACTCTTTGAGTCTTTTAGGGAATTCAACTTAGTTCCATCCCCACATGGGTATAAATAGTCAGATTTTTTACTGTCTGATTTAGAAAATGGTATATTTGAGTCTGCATCATCCCTCTCCAGGTCATTCTTCCACATGTCAGGATGCCTGTAGTCTGCATAACGACGTATCAAAATGTCACGAGGGTTTATTCTGACAATTTCATCTTCGTCCTGAAAACTAACATGTCTGATTGACTTCAGTGGGACCTGAAATGGCAAAGTAAGAGAAGTTTACTTCGGTGAAGTCCCAAATTTATGTCCACCTACAATGTAGAACTTAGATTAGAAAACTAAAAATCCAAGACTTTTTTCTCTTACTGCCTTAGGATAAAAAAATGCAGATTATTTTCTCACGACTACAATTTGCATACAAAATTTAAATCCCCACAGTAGTGAGTCTTCTGCGGGCTATTAGGTCAATAAACTTTAGTATTCTTTCCTGACTTTTTAGCGTCTTGCAAGAGCTTTGGGTATTTTGGTATCTGCATAAAACTTGATGCTGCTCTGTTAATTATCCTCAAAATCAGTGTTAACATTTTAAAGTGGAAAATAATTCCACAGATTAATTATGTCTTATGTGATGATTTCATGTGATGATCTGCTGTTTTAGGACTAACTCCCCGATACATTCACTATTGTATTATCCAGGAGAAGCTTTCCTTAATTCCTACCCTAAGTTTTCAAACTCTCTCCAATTTATGACCAGAGTATTGAATGCTGGTAACTTTTTATCAAAGCTGTGTTCTAGATAAGGATTTTGCAGTATGAATAACATTCAGTATGATGATCAATCAATAACATCATCTTCTGAATGTGTCTCCCCCTTAGCTAATATATAGTACTTAAACTGATTAGTTTAGGACACTGGCAGACGCAAGTACTTCTTAAATTCTCAGTTTGTAATGAACTGACCATAATTCAAGAACTTTTATTTCAAAAGACAAGTAATAAGGAATGTGCTAAACACATACAAAACCAGCAGAGAAATAAGACAAGCTCTTTTTATTCTGCCTTGCACTGAAAGCGAGTAGGGGCATGAAAAAGTTGTCAAAGGTGACAAAATTCAGAGAATCATCCAAACTGAAATACTGCAGGCCTTAGATACCTAAGGGTAAGATAGTGGATTGCCACTCAATGTTCCTAAAATCACATTACAAGTGACTTGCAAGAAAGGGTGCAAATAATGACAGGGTAAAAATTTAGCATGTGTATAAAAGTATCTCCTGAAAATAGCAGAGAGTGCATCAAAAAAGCAAGGGTCTCAGTATGCCCCAGTGTTTCTACTTTACAGGTGGGCAATTATTTTCCTTCGCTGTAGGGCTGTTATAACCAGAGCCAGATTATGAGTGGTCTTCAAGTCAAATTCTGCCTTTTTCCCTGTCAAGTGCACAGCCTCTAAATCATCTCTCGGAAATGACAAAAAACCCCTCCCCTCCCTAATCTATTAGTCTTACAAATTCTTCCAGAATCATGAACTACTTGAGAATAATCTTTGGCATCAGTATTGTTGCTTTGAGAGGGTTTACCTTATTAGTACTAACTAATTGAGAATAAATGTGTCACCATTCCATAGTCAAGTACAACAATTGAACTGCATGCTCCTAATCTGTTGCAGTGTGTGAAACTACTAAAGATGATGTTTTAGGTTAAAACACTTCTATGTCACTTTGCATGTGTCTATGCTCCTACTGCGCTGAAGTCTGCATGTCCTGGTTTTGGGGTAGGAGACAGAGGAGGAAAAAGGGAAGGCAGCTGGAAAAGAGGAAGGAAGAGATTCTTAAAATATGCCATCTTCTGATTATGTAAGAATATCTGTAGCTTGCTCTAACCATCACTTCCCTGCTCAACAATCCTTGTGTAATGAGTACAGAACTGTAATTAGAGCTGCTTTGCCCTGGGACTTTCAACTGGAGTATGCTAACAAGAACAATTTTTTTTTTTTTTCTTGGCTCCAAGCCAGATAGTTGAACTTCCACAAGGTTTCAAGGATACAGGGAGAAGAATGGTTATATCCTATTCAGCTAACATTTCTTCTCTTCCATACTTCCCCAGGCTCCTATGCAAGCAGTTAGGCTGCCCCTTTGCTTATAAAAGCAGACTGCTTCTTAGCCCTATTCTGTTTTCAAACAAGAGGAAGAATCTATTGTTTAGCAAAAATAACTAACTATGGCTAATTGGCTTATTTGAACATTTTACAGCATAAATTTATTTAAGAAAAAAACCCACAAAAGTAATTCGAATTCTATGTTGCAGGCATAAAGGATCTCTACCCCACTGTCCACATAGAATATTATGCATGCACTTAAGATAGTAAATATAACCCATTGTTTAGAAGAAAAAAAACCCCGAAAACCTCAATACAAAAACCCCACCCTCAACCTCCCATTGCCCAGACAGCTAATAGCCATTAAAGATCACTACAAATACTAACAACTGTAGAATCTGACCTCTCCTTAGCCTTTGAAGACTTTTTATTTGTTTGAGCAGAACACACCACATACATAGAACTCATTTACTCTTTTCAAGTCTTGAGCCCAACACTTAAAAATGCTTAACTGGCATGTTACAAATAACACACCACTACATTCTTTATGGCACTGATATTAAGAAATATTTTTTGAGCAGAACATGCTGAAAAGTAAGCAAACTGGAGAAATGCTGGAAAGATCTTACTCAGTGGGTATTAAATAAGATCTATGTGAATGTATGAAGTACATGAAAACTTATCAACAATTCACAACGCAAATTCAGACAGGAACAAATAGCAGCAAAATTCAACAACAATAATGCACTCAGTCCTCTAAATTGTCAAAGTTAAAACCCAGTACAATGTCATCTATGTGAAGCTGAAGCAGGAAGGGAGGAAGAATGTTACAGCAAACTGAAATTCCACAGAGAATCTGATTCTCAACATGATTAGCCAACTGGAAATTAGGCAGAAAATTTTTGTTGAAGCAACTAAATCCACAAGTATCGCACCTTACTTAAAGGGGTGCACCTTTATAAAAGGCACAGTCAATTCCTTGGTACTGTAGCCTTGGCTGTTTCTCCTCCAAGAGATACACCTGATTTTGTTCACCTTGCAACTTCTCAATATGAAGACACCAGCAGCTGCCTACGTCATCACAAGTTTAACACACATCTGTGTATCAGCAGCTGGAAAGCTGAAGGACTTGAGTATTTTCTTAAAAACAGTCAAAATATTACAGGTAAAATCTGAATTGTCATTAATTGCTTCTTTAGTTGGAGCATGTACTTGAGCTCTTCAACTTATGAGCACACTCTTAAGTAAGAGTGTTCAAACTTATTTACACGAAATTGAAACAAACCCAGTAATTAGCTCAAGGTCTGCTGTGCCACCTGGTCACAGTCACGGAGTTTTGCAGAGCCAGTACAGTGTGTGCATATAGAGAACGGGAGGTTTTGGTGACCTGCCTACGTTCTAAATGTGTGTGCCACAAGATCATGCAAAAAGCAGAGTGTCTGTTGCTTGCAGGTGGTGCTACAATATGAGAAGAATATTTTAAAGAATATCTACATTAACTTCACTTTTTAAGAACTGAATTCTAACACTGTCATTTGAAAAATAATTCTATTTAATTTCTATCAGACAGATACAGATTTATCAGTTTAACACAATCTAAATTATCACTTTCAGTAGCAGATTTTATACATGATTTTAAAACATACAGGTATTTTAAGCTACTGCACTTTACTTCCCTTCTCTGCAGGGCAGACTAACAGGACATACATCACCGGTTACTGTAGCCAATAAATATTTGCTGCAATAACCTAATCATCCATCCATTCTATTCTAAAAAAAATAAATACTATTCTTTTTGCAAGTAAATAGGAAGAGGGAAAAATATGTACAGAAACAAAAATATGAGGTGACTTATACAAAGAGAAAATTGGAGTAGATCGATGATTAAAGATCAAAAATTAATAATTTTATGCTTCTTAGTTCTCCAGATGACACTGCTTGCTTCTTTTTCCCAATAAAGCAGCTTAAGTGTACCTAATATAAGACGTAGGTACAATCTTATTTTTCTCTGCAAAAATAATTGAGAGTACTAAAAAGCTTTATTTCAAGCAGTAGAAATATTTTTTGGTAAGTCTTCAAAACTACTTGAACTTGCATTCTGTTTTGACTTCTGTTATTCAGCATATTCTGAAAGCTTCCCATGTCTTTGCTTCTAGACATGACCATCAAATTAATTATAATCCAACTTACTAAGACTACTTCTATAGTCTACAAAAACTGTCAGTTCTTTTAGTTGTAGAAAAAAAGAAAAATGTGTAGTGCTAAAGGAAAAGCTGTAACAATGGCTGAATACATTTCATACATACAAATATATATATATTTTCCTTTCTGCACTGAACAGAGTACTTTTGTTTAAATAGGCATTTAGAAAACATAAGCAATGTTTTAATAAAAATATTTAGCAGAAGTGCCCTACTGTACAATGCATCCAAGACATCAATTTTAAAGATACTTTTCAATATTTCTAAGCAAAACAGTATTAATATACATGTAACCAAGATTGAGCTAATGCTCAATTAACATTTTCTGAAAAAATTTAAACAGCATTTTAAGGCTGCAGATACTTAAATCTGCAATACAAAAACAGACTTCAAAGAAATTAAAGATTTATTCATGTAGTCTGGCACACTACAAAGGTAGGTAAATACCTTCACAAAGCTTTACCTCTGCTATAGTAATGCTATAATATTTCAGCTGCAAAGTTTATATTGAACATTTCAAGAAGTTGAGACTACATGGACTTGGAACGCAGTGATTTCTTGTCAGAAACTACATACTGCACCATTAATACAGCAAGCAAAGTAAGGACTGCTTCTTTTATTGGTATTCTTACCTGGTTAGGTTGGCTAGGAAAACAGGCTCTCCTGGTGTTGAAATCCTCAAATGTTGAAGGCCTTAAATTTGCACAGTTGTAAGTTTCACTGGTTACTACAGTTTCATGTTGAAAAAGGTGATCTTTCATTAATGAACCTGATGTATTTTCTTGAGCAGTCTAGAACACATAAGAACTCCCTTGAAATGATTTTTGCATTTATATAAAAACAACACCAAACTCAACAAGCTCATACATAAATGTGTAATATTCTATATAATGTTAGAAGTATCTATAAACACAAACATTCTTAAATGCACAGTTTTTAAAGCATTTAGAAGTAGGCAAGTATTTTCTTTACTTTGAGTCAGCCTTGGTAAATACAGAATTCCTCTGCAGACAGTACACAACTTGAGGACTAGAGAAACATGCCTTCGAAATACAGTTGCCAAATCAGACTTCTTTAAGGAAGCAGAGATTAACCTATATCTGAGATGATGTTTTCTTTAACTACCCATGAGGCCACCAGTATTTACAAAAACACAATTGGAGAAAAAAAATTTCTGAGACAAATAAGGCAAAAGCTACTCAGATCTTTAAATAAATTAAAAGCAAAATCAGCTGGAAAGGAAAAGAACGTAATTTTTAACCCATACTGGCCCAATTAAAATATCTAATTGCAGCAAGTATGCATTAAACATGTAATGACTGTCTTCTTGCAATTAAAGTTGTATCAGGCAACTTGATACAAAAGTGAGACCATGAAGCAATATATGATGAGATAGCTGCAGGACCTGTGCCATTCAGAAGAAGGAAGAGGAAGTATGTTTGGGTGGAATAATGGCTTGTAAGATGATCCAATTTCTGAAATGAATTGAAAAACAAACAGTTCTCGTTCCTTAAACTTGACTGACTGGGCCATACTTAGGATACAGCAGAGCATTTAGATACAAATTACAATGGGCTGCCAAAAATGTAGTGTATGTTTTATTTGCATTGAGGCATGCTGTAAAGTTAACTGGCTGTTATCATGGATAGCAGTGAGGAAATTCTGGCATCATCCAGCTCCCAGCAATGAGAATGTTTCAGCTTTATTATAAGGATTTGTATGTATCAAGGAAACATCTTAGAGGAAAAGAATAAAAATACTACAGAAAAGTACTGAGGCAGAGGCAAACCTAAAGTTTTGTCAGGTTAAGTATTAACTCGAAAGCATTAGTTTTCACTTATCAAAATACTTAAGGAACTTATTCCAGGATTACATTAGTACCTCACATACATACAAGTCTAATGTATCAAGTTCTAAGACATCTATATAATATGAAGTAGCTGGTCTGTAGCTGATTTTGTAGGAGAAAGAAAATTATCACATCACTAAGAACTTATATATTGTTTCAGAAGCACCATGTGGGAAAACATTAAATTTAGTAATTAATTAATGATCAGCATAATTAATACTAGAGAGCATACATCCCAAGAAAGACAAAAGCTGACTCAATCAGGTTAAAGTTCCCCTGAAAAATTTTAAAGACAGGCAAAATGCCAAAAAGAAGTACTGTTTGCAGATTCTTGAGCATGACACCACCACAAAGCAATTGACTCTGTTACTGTCAAAATTAAATTTTTTGGTCAAACACTGTTGGGAAAGGAGTATAAAAGAAATATTGGAGTGACTGACAACAGCAGACTTCATATATGTATACCTATTTTAAGAGCAAAAAGCATCAAATATTAGTGCAATAGCAAACATTTTCATAGCAGGAGGTACTGCAGATGCATTGCTCAATGACATAAAAAGCTTCCAAAACAGTGTCTCAAACCACAGAAGAGCTGTATTCAAAATGAGGAAGAAATGCCTACAACCATTTTTGGTCTGAGCAATGTTTAAAATGATTACAAGCATTTAAGCTAACAGCTAGAAGCTATTTTACAGAAACCACAGTTTTAAACATCCCCTTTCCCCCTTTCTCCTTCCCCTGGCTATTATAAATTTGAGTGGTCTAGGGAGAAGGCAGCAAGCTGCAAAAACTTCTACTCCTTCCTTCCAGGGGAAAAACACCTACTACTAACAAACCAATCTTTATCCCTGGATGAGGTTTGCAGCAGCCTGCGCTATTTCCTGTCCCTGCAGGTGATTCACACCTTTCTTCTTTAAAAATAAACGATCTGCTATAGAGCAAAAAGGACACATGCACGTGCTCACACAGGCAGACACAAGTACTCCCCTTGGCAATCAAGGAGGGCTCCATCTAATGAAGGACACAGGCACAGATCATCTCTTGCTGTGCTAACTAGCAGTGCCTGATGATGTATGAAACCCAAATCTTAATCTTAAAGCAAACTTTTGTGCCTTATACATAGCAATTATCAAAGAATGCTTTTAGAAAATTCCAACACAGATACCACAATTCAAACTAATTCACTTCCAGGACAAATTTCAGGGTAGCAGCAGACAGAGAAAAGCATGGGACCTTTTGTACATCAAGAACTTGCCAGACAGCATTTCTGAAAGCACAATGCTCACTCAGCTTACCAACCTGTACACTACAGGTAAGTGGACAGAGACTAACTTCTGAACTCTCTGCTTTTAATTAAACTGTAGTTTTGATACAGTCAAACTATGCTTATTAGCATCCAGAAACCTTTTCCTTGGACAACACTTCCTGCTCCAATGTGGTGTTTTATTACGAAGTCAAACACCTGAAAACTCACATTTATAATGGAAACCCTGACAATCTGAAGTAGGAAGCCCTTGAAACAAAAATGGTATTGTGCTGAAAATGCATTTAAGTAAGAAGTATACATACAAGGTTTTCCACGAGAACATACACAGAACAAATATAGAGAGTATCACACATTAACACAGATGCACACAATCTCCTTTCTACTGTCCAAAGCAATTACACCGCCCACATTCAATATTCTTTAACCACAGCCTGCAAAGTACAGTACTGGCATAGGTTATTCAGTATCATCTGTAAAGTAACCTACGCCAGTTTTTAATGCACAACGGAAATCTGGTTTGCTCCCAGCTGCTGGTATAATAATTACTGTCCTATGGTTGCTAAGAGATACTCTGAATTTTTTTCCAAGACTACTAAAACATTTCTGTGCGCACAAGCAAAAGGATGCTGGGTAAAGCAATAAAATGACTCCAGCTGTAGCTCTCCAGCAGAATTCAAAGCCAGATGACAGCTGTAGGGAAAATGAAAACCAGACTGAGCTTCTCTTGTTCTTCAAATTTTCTCTCCTTACTTCTCCCAGTTTGCCAGAGTTAAGTCTGGGAGAGAATTCAACATTGTTCTGCAAACATTGTTAAAAATGTTCTGCTCTAAGTAAGTTTAATGATTACACAGAAGGATGGATGAGAGACCACATTTCCGCTGCATCCCAGCTCTTGCATTTACTTCCCATGAGGCCTGAAAATCTGCTGTTTGAAGCTAACAACATAAGAAATGTTTAAATGCTTTCTCCTTAATTTTTCAATTCTGAATAAATGATACAGGTTTCAAAAACATCTGAATGACTTCCTTCTGCTTTGGCTATTTCTGAGACTGACAGAGCAATATATTTGGCAAAGAAACTATAATTTTCAGGTATGTGTTTCTGACATAGGCCAAAATATTACCTAGATTACTCTGAATATTTCATACAGTTTAAATTAAAAAATAAGACATTTGATATGCCTCTTTCTGCAAAGGCTTTTCCACCTGAATATATAGAGAACACTACATGTAAAAGACTGGTGAGGGAAAAAAAAAAATTCCTCCTGGTTTTCATATACAACTCCAACAAAAAAAGCTTAATAAACTAAAATGAATTAGCACAATATATGAACAGATTTATTTGAAATAGATAATATGACCTAGTATTACTTTTACTTCTAAGAACTGGGCCTAAGTAGTTTATTAACTGCACAGAATATTTCTAATCTTCAGTGTTTTACCATGTAGTAGTATTGTCTTATCCGTAAAACAACAGAGTGTGTCAAGGGTAAATTATTTCACATTTCCTTACAAGTCATAATGATATTTTTGTAAAATAAAACTTCTGCAAACATTTTGTTAGAGACAAAATAGACTGAGCAGTCATTGAAGGCCTTTATGAAGGGGTCACTAAATAGTGTATTTACAGAGTGGCACATGAACAATTAATGTCTTCCCTGCCTGCATCAAACCATTTAAGATGCATGTAAGTTGCAGGCCTTTCCACCTTTCTATTAGCAAGAAGTCCAATGTACTAACTTCTGAAAGAACAAGCCAAACTTTTTATTTTCTTCTTACAATTTATCAGTCTACAGTTTTCTTCTGCCAGTAGTAAGAAACTCAAAAGCATAAGTGATCCAATTCTTATTACTTCAAAACTGTTAAAATATGTTGGTAGCCTACAAATAACACCAATATGGCTGAATCAACAAAAACTGAAAGAAATTAAAGCTCAACTACTCTATTTTTCAGTTCACAAATGCAAAACTTATGCATTACAGGATCCAAAACCCCAACAAAAATAATTTTAATTTTATGAGCTGTAGATTTCACTTAGATTTACTTCTGAGGAAAAGATTTTTTTTTTCAGTTAAGCTAGGTGAGTTTTAGAGCAAGAAGTTTAGAAGTTTATACTTAGTAGAGGAAAAGAACCTGAGCCAATGCAAGGTTTTATACCAAAAACACCTAAACTTCCTAACAAAACAAATTCTCAATATGTATTATTTCCATGTAAGTACATATACTTTTCCAGGTTCCATTTACCAACATTATAGGAAGTGAGACAGCTCTGCCTTCATTCATGTGTGTATTTCTGTTTGAATTGAATCTGGTAAGACTAGGACTTATTTGATGATATGAACAATTTGCATCTAATAAGCTAATTAAACAACTGAAAATAATTACAATAATTTAAGCAATCATGAAAACCCTTAAGTGATCATATTCTTTTAATGCCAGGATTTTAACATTATTTGTAAACAACAGAGAGGTTAAAGAAACTATAAAGAAGCTTTGTCTCCTTAAAATGATAAATTTGATCTTCCTCAAAAAGAATGCTTTCTCTGGGAGACTTAATTTACAAAATGCAAATTCAAGCATCAAAAATTTAGTGAAGAGCAATATAGCAAGCCAATTACTAGCCTAGAAGGCACAAGACAAGAGTTCAGTTTTTGGATTTACATTTAAGATATGCACATACAACTTTTGGACAATCACTATTTCGGCTAACTACTTCTATAAAATGTGATAATACTTATTAAAAGGAAGCATTAAGATTTCACACTGAGATGACAATTTTTGATCTTCTTTGGATCACTTTAGTTGCTCTCTGTAACACCAAATATAACCAGCCAGTAAAATAACTTATGAAGCATGTTGAGCTTTCTTCATCATCTAGTCATCTTCATTTAAAAAAAACAAACAACAAAACCAAGCACTGTTAGTGAAATTTATGTACAAACTAAATATTATATTTATGCTTCAAATGTACACTAAATATAGGACTCCTGCTGTGTAAGATGACTAGAACAGTATAGGAAAAACTACTCTTTAATATTCTATCCACACTCCAAAATGCCCTTGCATAGATATACTCCAAAACACACTCAAAAATACGAATAGAGACTTTGGAAAACAGCTTATAAAATAAACAGGGAAACAAAAAATCATTAAGCCTTTTAAACTACATAAAGGTGGCAAGAAGTGGGAGACAAGTCAACATGACTCTTCAAATACTCAAAAAATTAAAGAATGATGGTCTTATGCATCAAGTTAAAAACACCCTGGAGTACCCAGTTTCACTTATCAGAGTATCAATCTTGGAAGGGGAAGGAATTAATAATTTGAAAGAGAATGTAGACTATTTAGTATTTCAAAGGTATTCTTGGAGACTAGATCTGATGCCTGTAACTAAAATGGTGTAGCTTTTCTACACTCACATTCATAACCCTGCAATTACAGCTTTGTTATTGATTCATAAATCTGATTTAGATGAACCATAGCTAAACCAGGGTGGATTCAGTTTTCTCTACATTTCTTTTTTTTTTTTTTTTCTTCCTTCTGGTATTGTTATAGATAGTCAATGCTAGTATCACTTATTCTATTTTAGTGTGCAGAGATATTGGCTAGCTTTTTTGTTTTTAGAAAACAGGACATCTATCCACAGCACAAATCCACAGTTAAGCAATGTCTATTGTGATGAGGTCATTAATTATGTTTTCCTGTCTAGAATGTAAAAGATAGTTCTGCCAGCAGCTTGTAACACACAAGATTGCTTGTACCTGTGATATATACATAGTGTGTGAGTATTCATATATATAATATCTGGTTTACAGACATTTAAAAAAAAATATGTATTTATTTTTTAAAATGGAATATAAAGTGAACCTATATTTACATTTGTAAATAGGGGTGGTGTATTGATATTCACATACATATAGATGTAAACACACTTTTCTCCACTTTCCCAACAACAAATTTGTAACTATAATGAATCTCAGATATTTTCCTCAATTTTGACATCCTTACATAGAAATGTAATAACTATGCAGCAAAATCAAGAAGCAATTGGTTTGTTCTAATCTCATTAGGCCTGTAGAAAGTGTTCAATTATTAATCCTTGCAACAAAGTATGTTTAAGCAAGTTTTTGAAGAGTTGATTAAGGACTGCATTAACTTTGGCACCTATTTCCTTCACCCTGTCAAAATTTCATTTCTTTTTAAAATCTGAAATATCTAATATTTATAGCAAATTTACTTTCGAATAAAAAAAAACCAAAAACCCACTGCAAATAAAGAACAACAGGTGGTTACACAGACATTTACACAAAGAAATACATTTCTTCTACCATAAAATGAAAAGATATCAGGAGACTTCTGTATTGCCACTGCATTGCAGTATCCTTTCTAAATACTTGACTCAAGTCTCCTATCACAGTATCTTCAGAGTCAGCTGCTAATTTTCTTGATTTTTTTGTTTTATGCTGGATCGATTTACATTGATACAGGATTTATTAGTGCATAGGTGACAAGACTCTTTCCCAGAAGAAATCACTTAGCAACACTATAGGTTTTCTGAATAGTCACTAAGACCCCTGAATCAACTTGTTTCTTTACCATCTTCATATTAATTTAAATTTCTGCACTCTGAAAACTGAATATATGTGTGAAGGGAGACACAGCTTTCCCTAAAACCATGCATAAGAAGGAAAAAATGACAAGCACGCAGAGACACAAGTTGGATTTACTCAGTTATAGTTATTTACTCTGCGTGTGTGTATATATATATATCTCCAAAATATTTTTTTATACTAGCTTTTTAATTACACAGATTCTTGGATTTTATCAGGCAGTGTTATGCATCATTGTTAAAATATTTATGGTATATGATATGGTATTCGTGTAAAGCACTGTAACTCTGAAGCATGGTTGGACATAAATTTTTATCTCCTAGGCAATTATGACCTGCAGAAATTGAATACTCCAAAAAAGGATAAATAAAAACTTGAATCTCAACAAGCAACTACTTTATCTTCAGTGTGTTTTAAAAAATTGTCTGAACTTCTGTCTTTGTTTGGACTGGATTCTCTAAACCATTGTCTTAGCATCTTTTCAACTCTAACCATTTGATTTTAGAAATGTTTTATCGCTGCCAAGTCAAATCTAAGAAAACAAACAGTATGTACAAGTAAAATGATTCTTCATCCCTCTATTTTGCTTCTCAGAAGAATATTTCATATTTCAATAAGCTCAAAGAGGACATATAACTTGAATAGACATTTTGAACTTAAAAATTAAACTCAAGATACTTAACGATCCTATGGATTAAATAATAACTACTGCGTTTAGGACAGATAATATTGTAAGTCTTCTAGATAATTCTTCTGGAACTTAATTAAACTGCATTTTGCTGTTGCTCTTGTTTTTGTTATTCTCATTAATGAGAGCAAAATCTGTTGAGTACATTTCTAAAAGAAAAAATGCACAATTAATTTTAGAATTTACTCACTTGAAAGCAGTCTTCTGCCACTTCAACATCATTTTGGGAGGGTGGATAACCTTCATATAAAGAAAAAGAAAGTAGACAAGGTTATTATCTTCATATTTACCACCTACTTCTTCCAGTAATCCACCATCTCTCAACATCCAGTGATGATGATATAAATATTCTTGTTTGTTTTTTAAACTATAGAACACTTCATTTCAAGGTAATTTAGTAGGCATCATTCATTTCTACACTCTGCATTTCCTATACCATGTATTCCTAGTCACACTCTTCTCTCTTGTTCTCACCTTCCTTATAAAAGCATTTTCAAAGTGTCACCAGCAGTCAGAAGCAAGGGAGTATATTCCTTTTAATGTAACATTTTGAAAATTAAAGGCAGACACATTTGGTGGCATGAATGCACACTGTGTTGTATTTTGCTATAAATCAGCAGAAATTGAAACTGTGAGTCCCTAAGAGAAAAAAAATTACTCTCATGTTCTCTAATTATTTGTCTTGAAGGGATATGGATCATATCAACGCAATTCCAAAGCAGTCATTAGAGTATGTCAAAAACCATTTTCCTTCAGAAACATGCTGCTCCCTTCATTAGTAGGATAACACACATAAAATCCCTGAAGTTACTTTTTACAGGTCTGAAAGAGATGTTCTTTCGATTCAACAGACACCTATTCTCTTCCCTCCCCATCTCAATCCACCAATATATTTATCTTATTTTCTGCTCAGAATCTAGGCTTGATATCCTTCAGTTTGCTCACTGGTTTCCAGTTGGCCATATTGCTATCTGAGTAATTTCTTCTTCTGTTCCTAAAAAACACCTGTCCTCAGAACTACACTGAATGCAGAACTACTACTAACTCAGCTGTTAGTAAAAAAATAAAACTATTAACTGAAAGTATGTGCAGATAAAGAGAGAGCTCAACAGGACACAAATCATTCAACTTCCCAGCTTATCCTACAAGAACACAGGAGTTGCAAAAAGCTTCTAAGATCCAAGTGAGAGAATATAACACTCCAGCTTCCTCCATTTCTTCATGTCTAAAAGAAAGAGGCAATGCTTTATTATGTAGGGATGTTTCAGGAAATTACCTTATTAATGCTTGTGATACAATTTAAGACACTTGAATGAATGGCACGTCAGAAATGCCAGAAGTACTATTTCAAAAACTATTAAAATCCCAATATACCATAGTCTAAACCACATCCTTAAATACTGTCAATGTAAATGTTACACAAAGTGCTTTGACAGCTTTTTTAGTAAACACTCAAGATTCCTCCACCCCACCAAGTCTTTCACCTGAAATATGTACCTTGAGAAATATCCTCTACTGCTCTCCGAATACCTCTATCAAATGCTCTTGCATCAGCAGGACTCTGAAATGTGAGGCCAAACTTTTTGTCATCAATCTTCCAGTGGTAAAAAGTAGGAGTAACTTTGTTGTAAACAAGGTCTTTCTTTAATGTGCATTCCAAGACCACCTTTCAGAAAGAAAACAAGGACAAGATATCAATGACCAATATATCAAATTTCAGAACAAAAGGTAGTCTTTGTGAACTACATAAAAACATACATCATGGAGGTCTCTCTTCAAATTTCTTCCCATTACAAGGATGTAATTTTAACTTCATTTCCACTATGGCCAAATTAGTCTCACTATAGGTTGCTGTTAAGTGGTATGGGTTGAAGACACTATTTGTTTACTGACTGAACTTTCCTATTCAAAAATCTCATAGCCACAAAAGTATCTCATACCTGCAACAACCAGTACAGACTTGGCAGATGTTCAGCAAATAAAATAGGTCATATCCCCCCAAAAAACATTATATATGCTGATATCAAATTTTACTGTATGACTGGGATCTACAAAACCTTTTAGCACTAGACTAACTTCATGTTGCTCTCAGGCAGATTTTCAGATTTCTCCCAGAAAGGCTACTAGACAAGTGAAAGTAATACAACAGAATTGTTTTTCAAAAAAAAAAAAGAAATAAATAAAACCTAAAATCTTGTCTTATTTACTACTGTCTGCACCTTGTGGCTCATGTTTAACTAGGAAAAACCCAGTAACTGTGAATAATTAACAGAATTATTTGACCACAAAATCATTACAGGTGTTCATGCACATTCAGTTAGAAAGCAAAGTCACAGTCTTCACACAGCATCATAAAATGGTTTGGGTTGAAAGAAACCTCAAAGGCCATCCAGTTCCAACTCCCCTGCCATGGGCAGGGACACCTTTCACTAGACCAGGTTGCTCACAGCTCCATCCAAAATGGCCTTGAACACTTCCAGGAATGGAGCATTCACCTCTATTCTGGGCCACCTTTTCCAGTGTCTTACCACCCTCACAATAAAGAATTTTTTCCTAGTATCTAATCTAAATCCACCCTCTTTACATTTGAAGCTATTCCACCTTGTCCTGTCACTATGTGTTCTGTTAAATAATCCCTCTCCAGCTTCTTTTTGAAGCTCCCTTCAGGTACTGGAAAGCCTTATAATTTCCCCTTTAAAGAGTCTGATTTTAAAAATATATTTGCATATTTACTGGCAAAAATTTTTTTAAGCAGCACTGTTACACTGAGTGTTTATTGATAAAAATAATCATATGTGAACAAGAAAGTATGGAGGGAGATGCATTGATCTGCTCCCACAGCAATATAATAAAGCTCCCAGCATGACAATGTGTCTCTGTATTGGTATTTGATGAAGGCATACACTGACTGAGAGATGAATGAGGAATTTCAATATTCTATCATTTCAATAATATTCTATCATTTCATTGATGTACTTTTAGAATTTTAATTTTTTGTTTTGTTACGTATGTAACATTTTAGAAGACAAAACACAAAATTCCTCACAGGATATAGTAAAATTAGTTTAAGTAAAAACAACTGAGAAAACCCCTCAAAAAAAAAAAAATAAATCTGTACTTGGGTTATTCTAACATGTTCTGGGAGTTCCTCTTCTCCTTTCACTGTCTAATTATTACATAGGCAAATAGGTTTTTCCTCTTGCTCTTCATTATTTATTCCCCCTACAACCCAAAAGTAATCATCTCCTCTCAACTGTTATTGCCTTTTACCTCTGCCTCTAGAAAGATAATGTTCTTCCTGCACATAGAAACTTCTTCAGCATTAAAATAATTTTTTGCTTCTCCACTCCTATCTCCCTAAATGGTCAATAATATGGAGGTAAAACTGTCTACACGAAAACATAAAAAAGAATCTGTTTGCTGCAGGTCTGCAGGAAACGTTGTTGCAGGAAGAAAAAAAAGGATTACTCTGCAGTTCTAAGGTGCATCAAATAATCAATCTTTGTCCCTCTGGATGATTTTAAACTTGCTTCCTCATTCGAAGAGGAAAAAAATGTTAAAAATGAAGGCTTTTCACACCACTGCCTTTTCTAGGTCTGAGAGCTCTTTAGGGGGAATCTCTAATACATTCACATCAACTGTTTGCACAGTCTATTTTGTGTGTAGTGTCATCCAAAACATCAACAAAAAGTACCGCAAGCCTGATTTTATAGCATCACAATGAATTACTGGTCCTGAAGGGATTATTCCAGATTACTTCATACTGAAAATTCATACCCAGTAACAATTTTATCACTAGAGATAAAAACTGGATTAAAACTTCACTGAGCAGAAGCTATGGTTTTCAAAGACACACAAACCAAACTAGAAAACCCCCAAAACAACTCTCTCCAGCCCAAAAAGCAACCCTCACCTCTCACGTCCAGCCCTCACATTTCACATAACAAGCTACGATTAACAGAACAAGTAAACATCCCATCCAACCCTGCAATTGTTTGCGACTTGATTTAAGGAAACAACACATTTTGGGGGGGTGACACTGATTTTTCCCAACTGAACCTGTATGAAAACAGACTGCTTAGCATAGAAGATATAAGTGAAAGGGCATAGAAAAGGGAAAAGTATATTGCATCAAAATTGTATGTGTTATCAGATATAAGAATCTATATAAGCAAGACTTGATGCCTGCCCTACCTGAGAGAAAACTGAAAAGCTATAGGTCTCAATTAGCAGTGGGACACAAATTTATAAACAACTAGCCCTTCAATATTATTTGTTACATACAGATATATAAAAAATAAAAAAAAAAAAAACAAAAACGTACCAACCATCCCTGGAAGGATTTTTCTCTCCCTGAAACACTTCTATGCTTTGCAGCAATAGTGAATTTTTAAATTGCAAAACTTAATTTTGCCAAAGGCTTCCTGATGCTCAAGCATGCAAACTATCATGAGGGCTGGGGAGGAAGTATCCTCATACACATATTCTCCAAGGCCTGGAAATGGAAACCCAACTTTTTCAATGCAGATATATTTCAAAACTCAACTTATTTTTTAGTGCACTTTGCTGTGGTTCAGAACTCTCCACATCATAGGTGAAGATCATATACTCTCCCACATGGCTACTCAAAATATGCAGTCCCAAACTTTTTTAGGTAGACCTTCCCCAAGATCTGCAGGGATAAGCACAGCAAAGACCTGAAAAATTGCAAATAAAGTACCTACAGCTTTAATTTCAAAAAAACACCCCATGGGTTACTGTTCAGAAGGTTTTCTTCATCTGGAGACTTAATATAAGACTGCCATGCCAACATGAAACATCTACCGTGGCACATAATAGAAAATGTTGCAGAATCATTAAACTCAAGACAGAAGGAAACTAGATCCACATGACAAAATTTAAATTCTCAGAGAATAAATAGGGCTGTATGTCTCCTGTTATTTAATGAAAAAATCCTTTTACTATCTAGATGTCCTTAAGTACAACACTAATGAATTCACTGCTACTCAAAAATACTTGTTTCTTTTCTCACCTCTGAAAACTAAATTCTTTAAAGACAATAAAATCTATTTGGCTTATGTAGACAAGATCAATCTCCAGAGTCAGAAATTTTCTACTTCAGCACTTAAAACCCAAATATTTCTAAACATAAATAAAACGGGTATTTAAGATATGACATCATTATTTAGAGCTTATTTGAGAAAAAAAAAAGAAAAAACACTTTTGCATTTGATACTAATTTCTATCTTGGCAACACATGTGATAATTGATCATTTTGAGATACTGGATACTATTTTACTGGTTTTTAGCTGTACTTTCAAAGCTTACAAGAACACATACAAGATAGACAGCTTCACTGTTTCTTATTCCCATCCCAAATCTAGAAACATATAAGCATAGAGTTTTTGAATGCCTTTTCTGCTCTACTCTTGGGAACAAGCAGCAGGACCTGAGTATATTCATGCTACAGAATATATGAACCCAGCGTAACAGTAACCATATGACATAATTATTCTATGCACACTTCTTTTGATTCAGTTCAAAAAAGAAGATGATGTTAAGGGCTGTACAACAGCCCATCAGAATCAACCTTTCCTCAAACTTTAACGACAATTTAAAAAGTAAATCTTTAAGTTTAAACAGCAGACTTTTAGAAGAGAATGGTACTTATATTCAGTTTTAGCTTTGTATCTCTCCCTTTACACTATTAGCTTTTATTCAAAGGAAAGATTTTAAACTCTGTTACTTCTGATTCATGATCTAAAAGATACCAGTAATATTTTTTTCTTCCTTTGATAAAAACTTGGAGAAAAAAACCAGAGAAGGTTTACTAGACTTTTCATTCAAGAAGGTAAAATTCACCAAAGCCTAAAAACCAGTAAGTTTGAGCCTAATATGTGTTTAGCACTAGTGCTATTAAGATAGAAGTGAGCAGCTGTAAACACAGAAGGAGAGAACAGCAGATCTGACCAGGTTATGAGGGAGTGCAATTGTTCCAAGCAGACTGGCTGGAGCTTGATCTAGGAAGCTGATTATAATAAAGGGGGAAATGTGTAATTGTGTGAAAAGTCTTCATGAAATACCTTACATTCCAACACAAATCTAAACAACCTGAGCAAACTAGTGGGGAGCATTCTCTCTCAAATTAATTCAATGGTGCCACTACTTTGATTTTCTTCTCACTTAACTAGGATGCTTTTTGTGAACACCATGAGATGTTTTAAATAGTTCTGTACTGCACAAAAACTTTGGAAGTTCTACATGTAGGCTGCAGCTGGTTCACAGAATGGCTGACAGCAACCTCCCTCTCAGGTCTAAAAAGAAACAACACAAGCCTTCTCCAACAAGGATTTTCTATATTTTGATGTTCATTCCAGAGTATTTAATTCATACAGCTGACTTATAGATTGAGGTCTATAGCTGTAATTAAATGCCTGCACAACCTATAAAATACATGGAAAGATCTGGCACACTGGAATGGAACTCCAATGTAGTATCAGAAGGAGCAACCAAAGCTAATTAATTCCTCTTCAGCATAACCATTTAAGAGGCATCTGGAAGATACCTCCATCAAATACCTCACCTATGGATTTCAAGCTGCTTTGGAGAGAATTCCACCTTTCTACTGACACATTGGTTGAACAGTTACACTGGCATTATGATTCTCATTTATCTTAGCCATAAAAGCCATAGATCTGAACTCCATTTACTTTCTAACATATGATATTTCAAAACCTATGCTTCCCCGTGTCACAGAAAAGTGTTCCAAGTTCCACACTCTAGGTTTCCAAGATAAGGGAATTTCTCTACCTTTTCTGGAAACTAAGCCAGTTCACAAAAGAAGAGACTAATTGGCCAGAGAAAATCAAGATATAATTTTGATTAGAAAGGTATTTTAGCAATGTGTAATATGATTTTAGAGAATGTGGGGAAGTTCATTTGTAAAGATGACTTTCTCTTTTAACCCATAGAAGTATTTTCAGAAACAGCTGTGTGTACCTTGCAAAAAAGTTAGTGAACTGGAAACCATGGTCCAAGTGACTCGTAGATATTACAGTAGATTATTAATTAAACATTCTTGAAGACACACATACTCAAAGTCTGAATAACTGACGTGTTATAAACTGTTTGGGAAGTTGTTTTTTTTTAATATTGTTACATTTTTTTTCAAATACAATGGCAGTACAACCAACTAAACAGCGTCCTACTAACTTCAAAGATTATTAAGGCATTGAGATTTACCAAGGGCATTCTAAAATGAGACTAGAGGGAAGTTGGTGCACAGAAACAGTAGATTCAGCACAACACTTCTGCAAAATCTGAAGATGATAAAAATATTTGGTCTCTACTCAATAGCAAATACAGTGGCTTCCACTTTTGCTTTTAAATAATAAAATATATAATCATTATGAAATATAATAGTCACTTGTCACTTCTATTTGGACTAAACCCTCAAATGTTTGGCTTCCTTAAAGAAAAGGTTGACATTTGTGCTTGAACAGTGAATCCACAGGAGTATCCTATGAATGAATGTGAAACCTTTAACCATTTTGAAAGCATCGTGATCAGAACAGTTTGAGAATCAGTGACATGTCCAACATAATTTCTCTTTCAGAAAAAGAGAAGGCCTGCTATCTTCTGCCCTTCTAAATAAGTGTCATGACCTAATTTTGTCATTGCATATCTTGGTGTAGGATCTTGTTTCTTCTGTGCTGAGTGGGGTCTTCTTGCATACCATACAACTTGGTCGTTAATTCATTACGCATTAGCTGTTGTATATAATTGCATTATCTGAAGTCTGTAGAAATACATGAATACACAGTGACCTTTCATTCAGTTATCAAAGAATTACTGGTTCTCCAGTGTTCTTCTCCACACTCTAAATCTGTATTTGTTAGTTCCCTGAGCTTTAATCAATGTACACAGGAGAGATGTTTGTCCTAGCTGTACTTCTTCCCCCTTTTATCCTGTGTTTTTGAGGGGCTGACTTCCAACAGAAACTTCCCATAACTACAGCAAGATTACAATCTGCACTGACAGACTAGTTAGGTCACATTTAGGAGGCAAGTACAAGGAAGACAGATGGACACAGGATGGGACATACCCAAAAAACCAAAAACAAACCAAACTGTTCAAGACAATAAAGGTTTGGAACACATATTCATGCTAACATGAGCTTGATTTTAGACAGGAAGAGGAGGAGAAACATTTAAAAGCTTCTACTAGAAGCTGAAACATAACAAGTCTTGCCTAAGGGAAACAGGAGAGAAGACACTGCAAACAGATCACGACTGATGGCCAGACATCTTTATACGTATGCAGGCAAAACATCAAGCCAGTCTCTAGTTCAGAGCATTCTATTATTCTTAAGGCAACCTAGTCTAAGTACTAAGAATTAAGGAAAAATTATCAAGATGCAATTAAACTTCTCAAAAAGAGTCTCAACAAGGCTAAAAAAAGTTCTAAAGGGAACTGCTGCAAAGTGAGGAAGGAACTGCAGGTGCACATAGTTGTGTGAGAACACAGGGTACTCTGCTAATAGCGCTACGCCCCACTGAAACAACTGAGTCAGCAGAATTTCTATTTATATGCTCTCTTCCTACAACAGTCACAGTCAAGGCAGAAAATTCAGCAGTCCTGCCTCAGGGGAGAAACTGGTGTGCTTGAGGAAGGGTCAGCAGTACACCATAAGAAGTAACTCTATCTTACAGACGAGTCAAAGTTCATTTGCAGAAAAGAATAAATTCTTGATAAAAGTCATTAAGAGGGAACTTTTGTACCTTCTCCAGTTCTCTTTGTTTCCCCAGTAAGACACAGACCCATTCAGAAATCTGTTTGCCACACAAGAAACCAAGCAATCCTTAGTAAGCCCATATTGTCTTCCTCAGGTGTGCATGTAGAAATGGCTGAGATCCTGCACCAGTTTTCCTTTTGAAAGGCTGATTTTCATGATGCTTCCTAAGGGACATTTATTACTGGTATTGTATGTAAGGTAGCTGATGAATGAATACTGTCTATGTGTTCATCAAACCATGTCAATTCTTGGACCTATCAGCTTCATTCTGTCTTTCAATACAAAGTTGTTCTCATGGAAAATGGCTTCTTTTTGTCACAGCCATATTCCACAGTAACTAAATCGCTGAGGAATTCCACCTGATTTCATGTTCTTAATAAAATTCTCATTTCCAATACTCTCCCTAAATGCATTATCACTGGTATAGAAACAAGATTTAACTCTAATCTTTCACTGGAAGAATAATTAATAGCAAAATTTCCCCCCAAATGGATGGAGAGTTTCTTAAAAATCAATGCACTTGATTCTAAAAAAGCAGGGTATTACATTTAAAACAAGTAACTGCTTCTTTTGGTACACAATCATTTATATAGAAAGGTTCAGCAATAGCAGTAGACTGAGATTATTAATTTACTTTGTAGTCTATAGGCAATAATAAGCAAACATCAATACTTATGTCCCATATAGTTTTTATATGATCACTAAATAGATGCAAAATTGTTACCGTTTTATCCCTGAGTCGTTCTCCATGGATAAGAAAATCAGCACAGCTATTCTCTTCCTGGGGAATGACTTTGAAGACTGTGACACAGCTTAGTCCACCCCCTCCAAGTGGTAACCATCCACCACTTGAGTCATCCCGGGTCATCACCACAGCTCGCACTCGTGCATAACTATTACTGAAAGAGAAGCATAAGAAGAAATTAGTTTTCCATAAACAACCTAAGTCTAGGAAAAAACTAAACAAAACCAACAAACCCACAACCAAGATCACAATAATTAACACTGTCTTTCCACAAACATCACCTAGAAGAAAACAATTTAAGACCACCCTCTAAAAAATGTTCCTCTGCATTTTTATGCCTTCATTAGGACTTCTCAGAGCTCATGATCTTCTGTAAAGAGGTTTAACCAGAGAATATAGTTGCCAAATCAAAACTCATATTCTTCTACTTTATATGCAATGATCTAGCTAGAGGGCTGTAAGGAGAATAAGAATCAACTCCTGATTTATTTTAGACTAATCATGAAGCCAGTCAGCCACCACGAAATTGCACAGAAAAGAGAACAGGAAAACAGAAAGAGGTCAGGCCTTCTGTCACTGAAATCTGAACAAGAACGGGCTTCTAGCCAGAAACCCTGCTTCCCTTCATCCATCCCTCCTCTCTGTGCATATAACCAGTCCTTTGTGAGGGTAGGTCAGGACACACACTGTGGGGTTTGAAAACAGAACCAAGTACAACTACCTAAAATCCATATTTTCAGTGTCTACTTGCTGCTTCTCCTGTATTTGCATTGTGTGTAAAATTACTTGCATTTTACAATCTGACATATTTTTCCATCATTTAGTAATTTTATAAAATAAACAAATTATTACCATGTCATTACTTAAAAGCCACATTCCAGAGTATTAGAAAAAAAGGTTTTGGTCATTTCCCTCTCTCTTTGCTCTTAGGTCTTTGTTTTGTTGGTTTTTTTTCTTTTTAAATTAAATGAAAATTTTTAGTTTTGGTTATGAATTTGCCACTATATCACTTGGAAAACCCCATGGTTGCCAAGGATGTTATAAGATGCTACATTTGAAGTACAATTTACTGGATGAATGTAGCAGTTGATTGAAAATTTCAACACCTTAAAATAAGGTGTTATCTTTCTGCAACATATTCCGGATTGAGGTTTTAAGTACTTATGCCACTTAGTACCAGTGATGTCAAATTCAAGGGTTGAAGAGGAAATAATAGATCAGCTCAAGTTGTTCTTTCTGTATTTGAGATAAAACTATTCATGAAGCTGTTGCACTTCTAAAAGATCACTGCTTTATTTCCAACATCCCCTCCCAAAATCCCCAAAATAACAAAGGTAGGCTTTTTTGCGTAATTAATATATTACATTCTCACACACACATATGATTCACGAATATGATTCACTTGTGTGTGTGTGTATATATATATAAGAATTTTGCTGCAAGCATCTAAAGCTTANATAAATGATTCACGTAAATGATTTGTGTGTGTGTGTATATATATATAATAATTTTGCTGCAAGCATCTAAAGCTTAAATACATAATGGTTAGTAAAATGGAAAATTATACAAAACTATACATTTTTAGCTTATAGGCAGCTGAATTTTGTTTGCTGCCTCTGAGCAAAGCCCCTCCTCTCTCAAAATCTCGAAGTAAAATGACAGTGCAGTCAATGTTGTTCACCATTTCTTTACCAACACCTTTTAGTTAAGTATTCAAACACAGCAGACAAATATAATAAAGAAAAATCCAATCCTTCATTGTATACATCTATCATAATTCTAGTATCTGCAAATAAAACTGGCTTCATCTTGATGCTTAAAAATATTACTGAAAGTTGAATCCTTTGTCCACCAGTCTCTATCACTGTATTTCACTTGGGACTAAGGTCAGACTGTAGTGGTACACTTCATACACAGGTTGTCTTTCATCTTATTTCTCTCAGAAGAGCCTCTTCTGACAACTGAGGACACCAGGATTCTCCTCCAAACCAGTAAGAAATAGGATGCAACAATTGGTTAAACCTAAAAACTGTCTTTGCTATTCTCAATTTAAGTGAACCACACATTAAGCTTTTAAGTTATTCACTATAATTTTGGCTGTAAATCTGAATATTAGAGCTTTTATTTGTATATCAACTGACTGCAGCATGAGTTCCATTAAAGAGAACTTCCCGTAGGCTACAAGAAAAAGCCTACTACAACATTTATTTTTTCTTAAAATGAAAGTTCACACTCCACATCCATTTTCTTTCCAAGAACTGCTAAGGAGAAGCAAGGACAGAGGCTTAAGCTACTTCTATTCAACAGAGTTCTCTGTCACTGCTGGGGCTCTTCCAACATGCCTAGTCCAGTCTAGCTAACAATCTTGTGATTTGCTTTCCATATATTCCAAACGAATGTTTTAAACATTTATTCTTTCAAATATTTCAGAAACCACTATCAAATCTACTGCATTAAAATTCCCAAAAGGTAGTATTTAATGAACAATTTCTTAAATTGAAACAAGCTAGTTTTTCCATATAACCACCCTGTAGATCAACTAGACAAATTCTTTACTTGTAACAATGCCCAAGTCTACAAAGAGATTTTTAGTTATATGTTTCTGTTGGTGGCTGGTTTTTAATATTATCTTTTATATTTGAATGAAACTCGCAATCGGTAACAATAGCTATTTTTAGCAACAACACAAGCCTGTTCGTAATTAACCAGAATGCAGCAGTAGGACCTATGAATGATTCCCATTTCCAACACCCTCTGCAAACAAAACAGAATCTGCCTGTCTCACTACTGGCACTATGAAAGCACTTGGGAGTCTTGTATCTGTAAGCATTATAGCCCCATCTACTCTTGGGAACTTTAGAACAAATTGTTAAACTGCTGGTGTACCTCAGCAGAGGGAAAATGGGCAGACAAGGCTCTAGTGTTTTCCTAACATAGCCTAAAGTTTTTACCTACTTCTGCATGTTTAGCAGCTCTGTGAGGAATACCTGAACAATGAAAAACCAAGCAAACAGGACAATCAGTTGTGCATTGCTCTTACAAAGCCTTTCACCACAGCTACCACAAGCATGTGAAATGGAGCATGAAGAGCAGCATTTCAACAGCAGGTCCAAAACTACTGTACTGAAGCCAGCCTTTCCTGAGACTCCCTGGTTTTGGTTGTAGCCACTGGAAATTCTTGAGGCAGAGCAAGGTTTCGATGAAACAGTATTCTGGCCAAAGGGGCATGCTGCTTTTTTAAAGTCAGTACGGAGGAACAGTATGACTGGGGACAACACTGGAATCCAAGATCAGTTTTTAACAACTAAGGAAACAGATCTCTCTAACATCTGAGTGCCTCAGGTAGGAGATAAGAGTATGGTATTCTTATGTGATTAAAGGGAATTATAAATTGGAATAAAGGAGAAAGCAAAGGGGGAAAAAAAAAAGGTTATCTGCACTGTTTTTTCCCTCTAGCAGTGAAGACTTACTGAGGGTACAGCATGTGTCTGAGTGCTATACCTAGTAAACCTGAAAAAAAGTAATTTTAAGATAGCTTAATAATATGTTGTGTGAAGTTTCATTCTAAAAATATTATCAAATGAAGATTATTCTTATACCAAAATCAAAACCTGAAGGGGGTGAATTAAGCAGCCTAAGAAAGCATTAGGGGCAAAATCAAAGGGTTATAAACCATAAGTGGGCAGGAAAGATATGACCTACAGTCCTTGCCTGCCAGCAGCAGGCATTTTAAGAGCATCAGGCATTAAAATCTGACAGGAGGTTTTAGAAGGCTCTCTCCTCCCTCCAAAAGCAGTGTGTTTATACCACTGTCATGCTCTTGGGCCCAAACTGACCGATGAGCTGGATGAGCAAACTGTTGTGCAAGCACATCACTGGCCAAGACAGGCTGGGGACCTTCAGCTCAGCAACTAAGGAAGAAGCCTGCTTTTGGTGGCTGGGGAAGGAACACAACTGTAAGTTCATCACCATGGGGTTTTTTTTTTGGTTTTTTTTTGTGAAAAATAAGATTACTTGGATAATTTGGGGTACTTCTTACATTTAATATCAAGACAATAAAGATAATAAATGTTATTACATTTGTCCTTTATTCCATTAACCAAGCAAAAGAGAATGAATATTCAGAATTTTCTGCCAAAATACTTTTCCCAGAGAAAAAGGGGAATAGATGTCGTAGATAGTGGGGAAGCATCCATCTTGTTGCTTTACATATATTTTAACCTAGTTTCAACTAATTCTTCTCTCTTATTCATATTAAGCCTTGCCATTCTTTTACTTGTACTGAATTTTGCACATTTCTATTTTAATATAGGACTGAAAAACAAAAGTGATTTCAGAAATGTTGCTTAAAGCAATTGTACTGTAATGGCAAATTGGGTTTTTTTGGTACTATACAGCTACTACCATTACCATCAAGAAACTGGAATCTGCAATTGCAATTATAAACTGAACTATAAGAGAAACTGACTCTTTCAGCTTTGGTAAAAATGTTTAGAATAACAATTTATTTCAAAGCTGGAAAGAAGATTTGAAGAAAAAGACCTCGAGTTTCCTATGGACACCAAGCTGAACACAAGCCAAAAGCAAGCCCTTGGGACAAAGGAGGCCAATAATGTCACCAGCAGGTCACACAAGCCGATCCTCTGTCTCTACTCAGCCCTCCTGAGTAGGGCTACTACTGCAGCCTCTGGAGAGCTTTGTCCAGTGTTGGGCTTTCCAGTACACAAGAGACATGGAGCTCCTGGAGTGGGTCCAGCAGAGTGCAACAAAAAGGATTAAGAGACTGAAGGATCCATCACATGAAGGAAAGCTGAAAGAACTGGGACTGCTTAGCTGAAAGAAGACTTGTGGGTATTTTCTTAGTGTATACAAATAGCTCAAGGGAGGGTGCAACAAGGAGAGACAGAGGCTCTTTTCAGTGGTGCCCAGTGAGAGCACCAGGGACAATGGACACAAACTCAAACTCAGGAAATTCCATTTGAACATCAGCAACCGCTTTTTCACTGTGAGGGTACCTGAGTACTGACACAGGTTATCCAGAGAAGATTCAAAAGCCATCTGGACACAGTCCTGGGTAAGTTGATTTAGGTGACCCTTCCTTGAGCAGCAGGGAAGATGACATCCAGAGATGCCTTCCAATGAAAATGATTCCTTCTTTAATATCAAAGCACAGCAATTTCAATAAAATACAACTTCATAAATATAACCCATAAATATATGGGTTCATTTATAAAAATTCATGGTACTTTGAAGCAGGAGTTGTCATTGTTGAAAGCGCTATTTAAACACTTCTGACAAGGCTACAGGGAAAAACAAGGCGTTCTGAAAAATCGTGATACACTCTGCTATAAAATTACATTGTCTTTGCTGGCACCCAAGTAACAGCTCCAGGCTGGTCTCCAAATGTTAAATGGTCTTGAATCAAGGCTCTTTACCTTTGACTGGCACTTTACACATGTACTTTAGTCCCTCCAGCTTCTGGTGCAATATACTTTTCTGTTTGTAGCCTTACCAAAAGAACCACATGAACCTCACTTAGCTTTTTATGGTTCTTATTATCTGAACAGCTTAGCAGAAGACTTTATGAGTCCCAGCTAGAGAAGTGCTCATGAGTACATACATACCCACATACCAAAGGGTACTGTCAGGCCACTAAGCTAAAGTGTGTTTTACTTGCAGACAGCAGTTTTTGAGTATTGACTAAATATAGGAAGAAAAATAATGTCACCAATACCACATGACTTTATTGGTACACTGCTGATGTTACAAAGCCTTTGTCACTAAAGGTTTAGGGAATGAGTGCCACTGACACAAAATATTAATGACTTACCTAAAACAGAAGGAGATGCAAATGTAGCACAAGTGTTAAAGAAGACATAATTTACATCAAGAAAATGTATGACAGCATATCTTATTATTTTTTAATGAAGAGAACATTGCCATAATAACAGCTACTAAATGAGGCTCTGGTTAACATGACTGTTACCTTTCTTCTCTCAAAATTATATTGACAAATCAGAATATACATCAAACTCTTACGTGGGTAGAATACAAGACTTGTCAGATTTTCTCCTTTAAAAAGAGGCAAGAGGTACTCCTCACAATAAACAGCAAATGTGCATGGCTACTATGCCTAGGAAGTTTATTCCTGTGAGGACTTTAGCAAAGAATGACATGGATTTTCAGGAGGAACTACAGACAACATTTAGGATACTGGTAACCACACTGATTTACTCAAGAGCTTTGGATTTTGTCAAAAAACTTGAATGGAACACTTCTGCTCAAATAACAAACCCCAAAAAACAACAAAACAAAACCACAAGAAGAAAATCTACTTACAGAAACCTGAGCTACCAAAATGGTCTGAACCCAATATGGCAAAAAGAAAAAGCTACATGGGAAACAGTATTATGTAAAGAAGGGATAACTGGTATCCTGAAAAAGCCAAAAATACATGATTACAATAATTATTTAGTAGAAGATGCTCATAAAACAAGTTGTTTATCAGAGCACCTACAATTCAAAAGGGAAAATGAGATAAATGAACAAGTGTTCAACACTATATTGCTCTCATGAAGCTTTCCCTTGGACACAACATAAGAATAATTAAAAAATTAAAAAGTAGGAATGGGGTTCTAGTGTTCCTATTTGAATACAGACAATTTAAGATTTATGTCCATGTAAAGTAATCAATGCAGCAATGAAGAATGGCTGCCACTGTAAGCTCTTTTGCAAAGCATAAGAACATATGAAGAACGGAGAAGCTGTTAAGATTTGAAACCCATCCAAATTACATATAAAACACGTATTTGGCATTTGTATGTAAAACATTTTAGTCCTGTTCCCCAGCATCTCGTCTTGTTTGAAAATTGTAGCTAGTTTCTATTACTTCTGTATGCCATGCATGAGTGCTGGTTAAATGAAGTAATATTGTATCAGTAAAGGAGATCACAACACATACTTGGATTCTACTCCTTTTAAAGAAACTGTCTTCTGAAGGCCTAAGTTTTCATAATAGAAAGAGTTCTGTAACACTATCTGGTCAAGGCATATTAGAAAATGGCATCCAAAATAAAATTCACATTTAAGTAAAAAACCAAGCAAACTTATTTTTCTTCCTACCCTTCTCCACTAAAATTAAAAAGAATGTAAGTAACATTGAAGATGGCTCTACAGGTTTTGGACACATGTAGCAGAATTAAATAAATAGCATATAGTATGTAATTCTCCTTTGCAGTAGTTTATGAGATAAGCTGGACACAGAAGATGCTTTTTGACCACTTCCACAGCTACCTCTTCACAATGGAGGACTTCTGGACTAAATTCCATCCAGTTTTAGGCAGATGGGTAACATAATTTGAGTGGCCAGACCCTGATACTCATGTAGCCTCCAAGTTTAATGGGCTTCTTCCAGAAAACCCTAAATTTGCCTCATTTTTAAAAGCTGACATAACTCCAGATCTATCCACTCTCTATTCTAGCCTGTCTTCCCTTCTCTGCATATATTCTCATAGTTTTTTTCTTTCTTACCTCAGAATTTCTGAAGATCCACAGGAATCTCTTCATTCCATTTATAGCACAGAACTGTCTGTACTCTCTTTTAATTCTGTGAAATCATTACTTGTTTCTTATCAAGCTATTGGGTACTGATGGCATATATTAATTCTGATTTGCTTGCCATGGAAATGTGTAGAGAAAGATGGAAGAGCCCACAAATGAAACAACAGAAAGAGGTTGGTTGGGTTTTTGTAGTAAGAAAAGTTACCATTTCTTTCCAATCTTGCAAAAACAAAGTAACAGCTAAAGAAAGGAAGGAACACAAGCTTTTCATTTTCTTGAGTTCTTCAGCAAACTTAGGACAAGTACAAGTCTGCAGCCTAAGGCAGATTCCACTGAAACTAAGACAACTTGACACTTCCAGTAAATTGCGTCAGACAACACCATTCAGTCTAGATTTTTTTTTTTTTTAATGAAGCTTACAGACTCAGTTGCACTTTTTATTTTCCTGGGAATAATAGCAATGATTACTACAGTTTAGTAAATTCATGGAGATTTTAGGCAATATTTGTATCTGAACAGGTCAGAAATCTCTCTTCTCTCATAGCCATTTTTCTCCAATCTTATATGCTCATAAAGTCCAAGTACGAAGCATGCAAGTGCAATCAGATCACTCTCATTGTCAAAGCTGGTCATCTAGCTACTGAGGTTATGGATGGCAGGACTGGAAACCCTGTTAACAGATGTGAATGCATTACTCAACAAGCCATTTTGTAATAAAGCTCTTGACCACTAAAATAAGATGAAGGTAAGTAACACATTCCTTATAAACAATTTTAGCTACCCTAAGGTACAACAGACTGCACTAAATATGTTATTTTCAAACAAGCACCTGTGTACTTTTTTATTCCACTGCTTGTTGTATTTAGGAATAGCACTCCACAAATGCTCAGATAGCTATCATTTTCCTCCATCTAAGAACTTACATAGCAAAAATAAAGGACAAAGCTGTTATACTTTCTCAAGCAGGTCAGAAAATATCATCACAGATTTTTTTTATTTACTCTGCCTGAATTTTTGTCAGGTTGTCCTGGACTTCAGACCCTTTGGGCCAGGGAGCACCTGTAATGAGCATAATTCAATGAAGCTCAGAGTTGCCTGTTGGTGTACAGTGCTTAAGGGGTGAGTTGCTACATACTCCTGCACTTTTGGCAATGCATTATGGAGGAAAACAACATCAGACCCACTGAGCTCACTCACCTAAAATAACACTTGATATTAGGTAGGAAAGCACAAAATCTAAATTTTATTCTTATCATATTAAAAGAAATTTCTAAAAGGTACAGATAATTTCTGGCATGCATTTCCCACTCAGACTGCACAGAAAAGGAACAGAACCTGGAACCAAATAAAGCATATTCACAGTTATAAAAATACTCCAACAGCCTTGCTGAGCTGTGAGATTGCTAATGAATGTCGTATACAAATAACATTTGTGTGTTTAAACCCATGTGAATTGAAATTGTAGCATCATTCATTGATATTCTTAAACCTAAAGCTTGTCTGAACATTTACATTCACATGGCTTTTCAAGGACTTTAACCACACAATATGAAAGAGATCTTGCAAAGTAAATTATATTCTAAGAAAATCCCTAATGCTAAATTTCTCCTTTTAATATAATAAGAAAACAGTAAACATCCAAAAGGATGTTTTGAACCCACACAAATGAACAAATCAAAAATGTCTGCACTAACGAAACAGAAAGACTACAAACCAAACAGCAAAACGTTTAACAACACCAAAGTCAAAGTAAAAAAGAAGGTCTGAATGAGCCTTAAGAAAGCTCGTGAACTTACAGAACTTTTTCAAAGGTGTATGTTCACTGACCAAAAAAAGAAGTTATCATTACCTTGCTACACAGCACTACATTTCATGGCTTGAACCAGTCTCGCCTGTAGTTTTAACAAACCTGAATATTTCAGAGAGAGGAAGTAAATGGAAGCAAGCAAGTGAAAGACAAATGCAAATACTTCTATTACATTAATCCATCAAACCAGGAAAAAACAAAATATTAATAAGATTATACAAAACGTTTCAATGGTATGTCCTTTATATTTGTCATATATCAGCATGAATAATGTAACTTAAATAGCCATTATCTAACTGTATGATTTTGTTTGATAATCTCAGTAATAATTAGTAATTTGTTTGATAATCTCAGTAACAACAAGCAGTCTAAGCACAGAAGTAGGGCGACCCACAAGCCCTTAGGTCAGAACATAGAAATTCTAACAGCATACCCCAAAAAACATGTAACTTAAGCCTTGGTTTGCTCCATTCCCTATTCCAACAATTGCTAAAGTAATATTCTTCATAAGTTTCTACAAAAAGCGGCATGTAATGAATACATGAGTCATGTATGAACATAACACAGAGACAAGCAAAAATAAAGCACTGCAAAGGCCTCTGAGTTCAAAATGATGATTATTTAAGTTCCATTATTTGCTTCTTTTCCAGAAGAAAAGCTTAGAAACTTGCAAGCAACGGCACAGAAAAAGAATAAGGAGTACACATGCATCCCCCCTCCTGACCAAGTATATAATAAACCAAAATAAGAACAAATTCACACTTTATAAATGATAGTCATGAGAACTCCTACAATTATCACTGAATCTCTGTCTATTCAGCAACTTAAAAAGGATCCATTAGATACATTTTCCTTGTTTTGGCAACAAGACAATCCTAAACAAAGGGTTACAACAGAGATGATAAGACAATGAGATAATTTAGTGTTATAATCACATCTCCTTGTTTCCTCTTTGGACTTTTAAAACCATTAATACCATTAAAATGGTAATGGCCTTAAACTGATGAAGGATAGGTTTAGATATTAGGGAGAAGTTCTTTACTGTGAGTGTGGTGAGGCACTGGAACAGGTTTCCCACAAAAGTGGTGAATGCTCCATTTCTGGAAGTGTTCAAGGGTGTCTTGGATGGGGCTTTGAGCAACCTGGTCTAGTGGATGCCCCTGCCCAAATCTTCCACTAGATGACCTCTGGGGTCCCTTTGAATGCAAATCATTCTATGATAAATTAGGTTTAGGGTGGAACTTCACCCTAAGGAGAAAATTCTGAAAAAGATGATGGGGACAGCTAAGTCAAACTGCACAAAATACATGATTAGAGTACCAAGAAAGCAAGTGCAACATTGCACAATGCAAGCTCAAAACAGTTTTTAGACAGTAGGATACAAGCAGGGAGTGAAACAACGGCCTTTCAGCTGCAGTCAATCTATGAGAAAAAAATGTCATGCAGGAACAACTAAGCACTTTTTTTTTTTTTGGTGCAGCTCTGACATCAGTGTTGCAAAGCTTTACTGCTTTACTAGACAAAGCTGATTGCTATCTAACACTGTAAAATGTTATTAGTGGCTATTTGCCCCTTTTATTATAAAAAAGAAAGTGTAATAGCTTATAAAATATAGGCCAAAGTACAAAACTAAAAAATCTTACTAAATTAATGAGATATACATTAGGTCATTCCAAAAATATTTGTGTCCTTGTATTTAACAGAACTGGAAATGAATCATGACTGCATAACTGAAGAAATACAACCAGAAAATGAAATGTCTCTACTTAGAGAGACAGAAGACATTATATATTCAATAAACATAAGGAGAAATTAAACTGGCAGAACAGACAAATAGGTGTAGATAGAGAAGATCAAATGCAAGGATTTCAATTTGGCTCTTTCCTTAGTACCCATGTGTTTTGTTACAGACCTTTGCTCTTATTGCAGCAACAGAAGATACTCCAAGGACAGGGTCTACCATCAAAACAGTGAAGATTACAAATAATTTCCTCTTATTAAAATTAAGAATGCATTTTGAGTACTTTTATCAGCAAGGATACTGTCCAAGTAATTCAAATAAGTCATTAACTGTTTTATTAGCTGAAGAAAAGCAATCAGCATTTTATTATGAATGCTGAAAAGCAAAGTCAAAAGACCAACAGCATATTACAAGTAACCACTTTAGTGGTGCTAACAATCTCTAAATTTTGAGCTAAAATGTTCACTCTTTAAGAATTTAAACCTCAAGTATCAGCTGCATCACACAGGTTCATCTGACAGAATTCTGTACATTTTGCTCAAAACCCAACATTGGGAATGCATTTACCACAAGCTTTACATACAGGATGTAAAATAGTGTTTTTGATGGCTCTGCTTCTTAAATTTGGTTGCTCAATTATCAAGAAATTAAATCAAATTGGAAGAGAAGAAAGAATCTTCTCTAGTAATGCAGCAATTCCTAGACAGATTAATTTGCCTCTAAGTTCAATAATACTGGGGAGAACGAAGAAGGAAAAAAGACTTTTTTCATCAGTAAATTCTTAAAAATAATAATACTGATAGAAGCAATTACTTGAGTAGAAGAATTTTAGAACTGTCACTGCAATTTTAGATACCATTAGGTGGCTAAATCCTCGTAGCTCATCCTTGTTCTCTTCACCCCAGTGTTGAAGTGTTATATGCCCAGTACTCAATACAACCAAATACACATGAGGCATTTTCACAGAACATTGAGTAAAAACCTAATATTGCCTATTCTACATGAAAAGATGATTAAAAAAAAATACCAAATAAAAAACAGCT
>VYXF01009487.1:706339-727104 GCA_013397295.1 Polioptila caerulea
ACATGAAAAAATGATTAAAAAAAAAAAAATAAAAAAAAAAACAGCTGATACAGTTTTTTCTTTAATAAACATTAAAAAAAAAAAAAAAAAAAGATTGCCTGAGTGTTATTTAAGGGGAAGAAAAGGGAGCTAAATATGCCAGAACTCAAGCAACCAAAGTGTAGTAATAGATGTTTCAAAAGTCAATGACATGAAAAGACGGGGGGGGAGGGGAATAAGTGGTTTGTATAAATTGTCTGCTGCTAAGTAAATAACAGTAGTAGAGAAAAAAAGGAGGAGAAAAAAATCCCCCTGATTTTTTCCTGGATTAAAAGGGTGGTATAAAATCTTGTAGCCAAACTTAAGTTAGGAAAAAATTGGCCGCCCCAATTCCCATTAAAAACTCCAGAGTAAGATAGAATTTTTTTCATTTTAAACTGTATATTGATTAAGTAATTTCCAGCAAATGCAAGTTATTGTATCAAAATCTACACCATATTAACAGCTTTAACAGGTGGAAAACTGGCAAGCATCATGAAGAAGTGGAAAGAAGGTTTTAAGAAGCATTTCCAATGAGTAAGCAAAGACAGCTGAAAATGCAGAGCAATCAGATTTCTTTTAATCTTCCCTGAAACTATTCTTTGCAGCATGATCTCTGGAGGTCCTTAAACAGAGACTTGTGAGAGAACACAAAACTACTGACAGTTCTACACTATCTCCTGCTAACAAATCCAAGGCAACTTGCATACCTACACAATCATTGTTCTGAGCACTCTAAAGTAATATGATCTGGCACTGCTGCCAGAAGCACTCTCCATCCCTCTCTTGCCCTGATCATTTATTTCTACCATTCACTTTCTCCACAGCCTCTGCAGCTTTGCAGTGATCAATACTGGGAAAGCTGATGTGAATCAAGAATAATCCAGAAGAAAGAGCAACTTCAATCCAGAACAATTATCCAACCTTGATCAGTAAATTACAGCCCAGTTGGAGATTGCCTGCTTATCTACATTACGTATGTATTTTGAGATTAGGACATAACTAATAATAGGAACACCCAGGATTTAAGTCAAAGTTTGGCACATTTGACCTTTTTCTGCATAAAGAGAAAATCTAGCAATCGAGTTTTTGGCTTCATATGTGAGGAATTATGAGGACCAAACATGTAAAAAAAGTAATGGGAAAAAAATGTTCTTCCTACAAAGAAACATAGATTTTCTTTCTCTGAATTCTTACTGTGAGAGGTTTTGGCCCTCCTTGTATTAGTTAAGCCCAGTTTACATGCTAACAAAACAATTTCCTTTCCTGTAATGACTGAATACATAAAAGGAAAGCACTCTTGATTCCAGAAGGTGCGAAGGGATTAACTCTGGTAGCACAGAAAATAGGTATTCTGAACACTAAAAAGTTCATCCCTTAATGCAGAGAGAAAACCCACAATTTGCAAGAAATACAACTGAAAATACATCACAGGAAGAGAATCAATTATAAGCACATATAACCTGGATGTAGCTTTAAGTCTGTGTATCGTTATTCCATGCAAAACCTAATATTTTCAGTGCAGATATAAAAGAAACGAGCAGTACTGTTCTTCACATTACAACATTGATACTGCATCTATGATCAAACTTGTGCACTAATAAACCAGTGATTTTACAATCAATTAGCACTAAAGATAGTAGTCCTACTGTATGAATTGAGAAGTCTGAACACAAACTACCATAAATCTCAGGAAGGGTTAGGAGTATTCAGCCTGGATCTTCTCCCTGGAAAGGAATTATAGCAGCCTCTGTTTGGAAGAAGTTTAATATATACAAAACAAATGTGATTTGCCTGAAGTGATTCATTGCTTCATCTTCATTGATGCACAGTCACCAATACTCAAGGAAGTATCACCCAAAAAAGGTTTTAAAATAGAAAATTAGCCTTTAGAAACAACCTAGAAAAATTCACTCGGCACCTGAACTTTTTCTGCTAGAAAACATTTATTCACAATAAAGAAAAACAAAAACTGATGAAGTAACCACATCATTTACTAACTACTTGTAAAGGAGATGTTTTAAATTGAGTTTAGTCAATTTATTGGTAAAACACATTTTCCAAACTACAGTACTTCAGGCATCAAGAACCACTGTTGCCTGTAACCACTTCACCCCCTCCAGTTCGTGCTCCTGCGTTATTATGCCAAGCACATAAGGGAGAGGAAATACAAATCTCCTCTCTACAAAAGAGGAAGAAGGAAAAAAAACCGCCCCAAACATTAAAACCCTACAAGTTTTGCAGCTTTCATCTCATTCATCCTTTAATAAGGATCATTATTTACAAAAAGTTATTCAGCAGTTGTTGAGAATGCAAGGAATAATACAAAATCCATGGATTCCAAACTTTAAACATTGGGTTCCAGTAAACTGGCACTCAAAAGAAAAAAGACTGCACTCATGTAAGCAGTTTGACACAGGCAGACGACGCATCTCCAGGAGACAAATTAAAGGGTGATGCTCCATTGAACAGTTATGTGATAGAAGTACACTGTACTATGCATAGCACATAAATGCTACGTAGAGCTCTCATTTTTTGAATTCCTTATTAATTGCAAGATGTTATTCATAGGAGATGCCTGAGCAGCCATAAATGCAGAGCTCTATCAGGGATTCAGCATCTATAGATCTGCAGCAAAAATTATTTGCTTTCATGGGATAATGGGAAAGGAGCTAAACCTCTGCACCTAAATCCAGCCTAAACCCCCACCCCTTTCTTCCCCAGTCTTGGGGTACAATTCTCCTACCTCCTTTGTGTTAACTAGATCAGTATATAACTGTAAAGAGACTTGGTTGTGCAACCAAAACAGAAAGCTCATCCTCCCAAAAAGACCAGGGCCCCAACTTACTTTCAGTCATGTGCTCCTTACATCTAGGGCCAAGGCTGTGTAGGTAAATGCAAACTATGCCTTTCAGCAGCAGCTCAAAACTATATTTCATTATCAGAAATGCAGGTTTGCATAGGTTTTTAAAGACTTATCTAAAATACTCATTTTGGGGGACATATGTATGTATAAAATCTTTTTTTTTGTCCACAGGAAAGCCATAGAAGTTGCTCTACAGTCTACACAATTTTCAAAATCCTAAATAGACTGTCCTTTCCTTGTTTACTACTTTAACTCAGTAAAGCAGTAGAGATTTAAATCACACTGAAACTGATGACCAATATCCTAGTTGTTTGTCTAACATAAAAATCTATTTGTTCCTCCCATACACTCGGGGAACAAATAACATTATCCCTTTGCTTTAAGGGACACAGAAACCAAGAAAAAAATTTCTGTTGCATTTGGCATATTTCAATCACTGTAGATCTATTTATACACGTTACTTCCTAGGTGTGAACCCTGGGAATGTCTCATTCAGTCAGGATACTGCTACAGCAGTATTTTCCAGATAAAGCCAGTAGTGCATATATTCAGTTGAATGTAGAGTTAAAAAAACCCTAAAGTTAAGAACAAAAAAAAAATCAAGCCATGATTAATTTCATACAGCTAGAGGCTGAGAGCACCACAGAAATGTTTCAGATATGAAATAAACACTTTTACAATTTTAAATTGATATTATCCCTTTAAGTCTATTTATGCATCTACTCTTCATACTCATTTTCCAGCTTCTTCAGCAGCATACACAGGGTTAAAACCCGAGGCTTATTAGAATAGACTTCTGGTGGGAAGTGCTAAGAATTCACCCCACTGCCTACCAATCTATCCAGAAATCTGTTCTCACTCCTACTTCCTCCTGTCTGTTCCTTTCTGAAACAGCAGTAGAGGGGGCTGGGAGTTTGTCTTTCCTCTCCTGGATCACAGTTGTGTACATGAACTATACCGGACCATATGGCAATCTCTCTCAATTCGTAAGAGGCTAAACAAGCTCCCTACAGAGCCAATCTGAAGAGAAGCAGGTAAGAGTGAGAGCCTACAGCTACCAGTGTCCACACGCCTGTGTTCCCAGAGACCAGCTACTACCTCTACACCTAACGGAACAAGTAGCAGAAAATGTTACTTCAAGGCATTAAATAGCCCTGTCCATACTCACAGAAGCATGCTCCAGCTTCTATCCAGCTGCCTACAAGCAACTTCAAGCATTCCAGAGAAAAAACAAAGACTCTGATATATTGTTTAGCAGGCAGGAAGGCTTTGGCACAAAGAAAATTGCTGTATTGAACAAAAGGGCCTGTTTGATGAGCAATGCATGCAGAGGATAAGCCCACTGCTGGAGAGTGAGACTAAAGAGAAAGGTTAGAATCTGAAAAGAAACCTCCATGTCTGCCTGGAAACTGCCAGACAAAACCAGGCCAATCAGAAACATAGTGAAGATGGATTTTCCTTTCACGAAGGGGAAGCATTAAAGCTTTATTGAACATCAAATTGCAAAAATCCAGTAGGAAAACCACTCCAAGACACAGCACCTGAGGAGATATTCCAATACTCACTCTCAGTGAAGAGCTGATAAGATTCCCAAAAGGGTCCGGCCTTTAGATCCATGAAACCTGTGTTTAACTCTGATAAAACCAGAATTGTCTGATCAAATACACAAAAATAGGACCTTGCTCATATTCTTTTCTAGGAAGATAAAATTTATTTTTACAGAGATTTTTTTTTCAATCTAATAAATTAATAATTGCATTTTACAACAACTTTTAGCCCAGCAACCAAGTTTTTGTGTAAAATAGTACAAAATTTTGACAACATTTTTATACTAGGTGTTAGGGTATACAACATACACAAGCATGAAAGAAGTGACTTGAGAGAAAACAGTTTCCCAGTTTCCTCAGCTGAAGCTATGTAATTTTTACTTTTTAGTTTAATTCAACTAGTAGAGCCATTATATCTGTATAACAACACTGTCATCTAATTTTCCTATTTAACTTTTCTGCATACTGCTATGTTCTTAAAATTCTTTACTACCACATAGAGAACAACAAATAAGAACAACAAGAAGCAGCTTTACTAGAGGGACTAGGGAGCAAAACTGAAGTGGCAGAAAGCTTTGCCTATTACCTGCCCTAAAGAGGTAGAGGTAGACACCAGAGACAAAGAACTGTCAAGTAGCTGGAGACACTTCTAGGATCTGCCTATACTGCAATGAGGACCAAAACTAAACCAGTTTTCCATTGCATCATTTCTTCATCAATATTCGACACAATGTGGAAATAGATATGGGTCACTCAGCATAAGAGTTGCATAATAGTCTGCCTTTAATTTATAGGTGTTAATGCACCTGTAACCTGCAATCAATGATCTATGACATTTGATACACTAATATCACAAGAGTAACTGTAAAGAACCATTCAATCCTCATGTTAAGGTTAAATATTCATCCCTCTCAATTTAAGAGATTGTACATTTCACTCTGTCCACATTAAAAAAACATTAAATAAAACAATAAATAAAAACATTAAATAAACAATTAAAGAAATATGGGATTTTAACAAAATCCCTGATCACCAAACCAAGAAGAAGCCTGATCACGTATGTATTTCCCTTAGAGAGAAAAAGTCATCCTCTACTGAAACACTGCTCCAGTTATGACAGAAGAGTCACACTTCCAGAATACCAAAGAAAAATAATTTTATTTTCACTGATAAGCAGCTAGAAAAAGATGGCACCTTTTAATTTTCTTGGTTCTGCTTTAGGTCATAACTTCATATTATGAAGATTAAACATCCAAAAACCTTAAGGGTTCAAATGTTAGTGTAAAAAGAGTTGAAGGGTTATACCTTTCCCTCACTTGAACTTTACAATGAATACTGACTGGCAAGAGAATGTCAAAGATGCCACTAGTCTATCATATTTTCAACCTTCAGAAGACAGCTGTGAAAAATAAAAACCCAAACAGTCCCAACAAAAAATTACAAACCAATGCCACCTCTGATAGAAACTTAAAAATCTATGTTTAACAGCAACGAGTTTAAATACTAAATCTTAGAAGACCTATAGAGCAATATAGATTCGAGAAGTCTCATGAAGCCCCTTTAGGAATGAGGTTCTCTAATTCTCAATAATAACAATAATTTGAGAAATTTGAGGTTCAGTTAGCATCAAACATCATTATTTCTTAAGGGTTCTTCCCAGACAGATTATATGTCAAATAAAATTAACCCCAGAGATGTAACATGATCTTATAATAGTTTGACTAAATTACAAGTTTTAAAGTAGACAGCCATCAAAGCAAGGAGAACAGGCAATCATGAATTCAGGAAATGTACATTGCCCCATAGTCAGCTAATGGCAACTTTAATAGGATGTGATGGATTTTTCTCCACCAGGAGAAAATACTGCCTGCATTTTTGCTTCAACAACCCACGCCAGCTGACTAATGGAGTTATATTTTTGTCTCATATGAGGATGGTAACTTGCCCATCCTCTAGCAGTTGCAGAATGAAACATTAACAACAGCTGTGGGGTGAACAGAAAAGCTGCTCTATTTGGTAGCCAAGATCCAAAGTACAGGCCTTTCCTCTCAAACAGTGGGGCTCATTTTCTGTCATAGGCTGACGAAAAGACACAGCATAAAACAAAGCCACTTTTAGGGCCTGAAGTAGCTAACTGAAGGAGGATACTTCCAAATGTATATGGATACAAATCCATACTTTTAAAGAGTAATGCTTTTTCATGGGAAATAAAAGTAAAGGATTCACAGAAATTAAAATTAGGGTACTTGGATACATGAGAGTCCTTGGGAGTTTAGAAGTCGTTCCTGAAAAGAAATACCAGTGGATCCAGACAGGTTGCTTTAAACAACTCTTATCAAATACTATTAAATATAAAACTCTTTAGCTCGGCATACTAACAATCCTAATCGTAACAGACCAATCCCAAAGAAACACTCCTGCCACGCTAGTGAATAATCAGCATATGCCTGCAACTAGAAACATCTTTTTATGCAAACATTTGGGCTTCAGTCCTGCAAAAATTTAAATATATCACTCTTAGTAGACCTACAGATCTCTGTGGAAGTCTGTAGAGTTTATCACACACATAAAAGCTAACACATATTTATAAGTCTTGCAGGATAATTGCTTTTGGCAGAATATAAATAACACTGCTCTAATGTGTTTCAGCATCATGGTCTCCTGCTTTAAGAGCCAGACATTCTGGTGAAGCCTGTCATTCTTCATATAAAGAGTGGCAGCTGTATAGCCCACAGAGACATTTAAACTTCTCTTTGCATTTTCTTTAAAGTTTCAGAACAGCGTTTGGGCATTCTTTTAAAGTAGCAAGAAAGCTAACAAGTGAAGTCGATAAAAATTGTCTAAAAATGCTTTCTTACTAGTGCCATGGATACCACTGGTATGACTGGAAGCAATTCTTAGACAAACTATCTATAGCTTCCAACACTGCCAAACAGAGCATCAATTAGGCTGTGGAGATTACTAGGTGTTTTTCCAGAACTCCGTGCACTGGGCAACAGGGCAATAATTCAATATGAGAAGCAGTCTTAATAAAGGACTCTAATGCTCACTGTGCTATATACTTCAATGAAAAATCTTAAAAATCTGCTACAAGAAGAGCTTCCAAATTGCAAGACAGACATCTGAAATAATTTTAGAAATTTAATGCCAGCAGGTTGTTTAATTGATTTTTAAATGCCTACCTAAAACTAGGCCCCAGATTTCTCTCCTTGTCAGTATTTTTTTCTTTCAGCATTGTTTTACTGTCTCTATTGCCTTTCATTTCAACTTCTAACAAGGATAAGCAGGAGCAAAGAAAAGTGGCTTCAGGTTCCATCAATGCCATTGAGAATTAAAAGAATGGTATATATCACCTATATGCAAGCCCTAGCTGGAACAGCAGACCTGTCTTGGCAGAAGGTCCAGTTCTAATTAGGCGAAAGGAATTACTACATTTTGTGGATATAGGTAGCCCTTACAGCAGCTTTACTTTTGCCCTTGCACACTCCTGTCCTTATTTTCACTTGATACCTTCATCTATCTAATATCACCTTGAAAAAAGGTTTTACAGCTGAGGAAGTGTTGCATGCAACAAAATCAGCCCTGGTATAATTTAACTCTAGTCCAACAACACAATAAATGTAATTTAAAACACTCAGTAGCTCTCTCAAACCCATATGAATTCACATTTGCACTCAGTATTACCTTGGCTCAAATAACCAGTTAGAATTTCCTTGAACTCAATTGATTTCCATTAAGCATATTTTGTTTTGTGTACAAAAATGACAGACCTATAGTTAAGTGGAACACACAGGTAAATTTTAAAGTATCTAACTTTTAATCAATAAATCCTTTGTTTGTGCGTCAATTGTATCTAGTGTAAAGCAGCGTCTTAAAAAACCCAACAAACCACACACAAAATCCAACAACAAAACAAAACCAAAAACCCAACAAAACAAAACAAAGAAGAAACCCATCCAGTTTCCAAGTATTAATGAATGAGCCTTGACTGAAGGGAGACTGAAGGAAAGTGACACAGGTAATCTCACCCCTACTTCATTAGGTCTTGTTCAAGGCCAAAACCCAAGAGCACCAGCACCTCCTAATCCCTTTCTCTATCTGCTAAAACACCACCTTAACATCAGAAAGAAAGCACTTGACACTGGCATGACCATAAATTCAATGCATTTTGTAACAAAACTGAAATGCTAAGTTCTTCCCTAGAACATCATGCTTATCATTTTCCCTCATCACCTTGTTCACACGGTTCTTGTGAGACAAATGGTTTCAAGAAAAGAAATACCCATGCAGTACACAGATACTGAAATACTTCATTTAGGTAAGATTAATTTCAAGTTTTACCAGCAAGCATGAACAATGAGTTACATTAAAAGATTAAAACCACATAAGCTGGCATAGCAATTTCAGTTCACTTGAACATCTAAATGCCTGAAAACACAACTTCAATTAAGAACAGATAAACTACCCAAACCTAACTTTCTGCTAAGGTCAAGCGAAGCCCTACCAAACAACCACATGGTAAAGTTCCCCACCAAAGAATCCAGAAAGAAATAATATATTTCAGTTCAATCCTCCTCATGAGGAAACAGATGCATATGGAATTTAACCAAGTTCCATAGCAAATGGATAAGTCAGAGAAAGAATGTCAACAAAAATTTTTGCCAGAGCCTTTATGGCAACTCTTATGTTTTTATGTAAAGCATGATAATCTTCAGGTAACAGCCTCATTAAGAAGCTAAAATGATAAAATACAATACTAAATTATGACTCATTCGTGATGCTCTTGGAACACTGTCCACATATTAAAGGCATCTCTGAACATCTTCAATGTCTATTGAGTTTCTCAGACATGTTCAAAGGGACATTTCCTACCTCCCAGAAGGGAGAAACTGTACTTGACCCCTCTGAAGTCTTTCGACAGTTCTGAATCATCATCTGCCTTGTCACAACTTCCCCACACCATTTCAAACCACAGATCTGTTTTACCATTAAAAAGCAAACAAGTGAGCATTTAAGTTCAGTAGATTTTAAATAAATCTACTCCCACTCTCTCTCATTAACTGATTTTGACTGTAAATTTGCTTTAGTTGCTTTAAGAGGGGACTATTAACTACATAGAGACAAAGTTATTTTGTGTGTCAAAATGACAGCACCAGTACTTATATTCTTATATTTAGTGAAACTAGATTTGTCAGTGTTGATTAAACAAAGTGCATTAATGGAATTCTCTATTTTAAATGGCTTGTGTACTTATACAACTGTAGTTTATTCTGAAATGCTTCACAGGTTAACAGAAAGGGTCTGAAAAAAAACCCCAAACCAAACCCTCAAACCTATCCTGAAGAGTTAAATATTTCAAATTATGTAGGCTATCAGAAACCTTTACAACAAACCCACCAATAGCACGTATTGGGTATATCATTACATATCTTCACATTGCTTGGGAGAGGGGGCATTTACTTCCATCTCTTTAAAGCACCCATAGGATTATGAAGATCTGCTTGTGAGTACCCTTTTCTGTGTACTTTTACAAAGGAACAACAACTTTGAGACCCTTCAGAGCAACAGATAAATAATTTTGTGTAATCTCAAGGAATATGATTAATACTGAATTCAGCTTAACTCCTGTGGATCTTGGAGCCTCACTCAGTAGCAACCAAGACTGAACAACTGCAGTGCAAGTACTGGAATGAATAAAGCACACACACAACATTTTCCTTTGTGAAGAAAATGGTACATAATGGAGCTCAAGAGATTGAAGATTTTTCCTAATTATCATTAGGAAAAATCAAACCTTAAAAAACAGACAGAAGGAATACATTAACCTCCCTACTTGTACTGCCAGATGCTAGAGCAATTTCTGATCCTACTGTCATGGAAGTTAAAGGCATAAAAATAGTAGCTGCTATTTAAAATCTGAGAACTGTTGCGCTGAGCTTGTTATGATCTACTGGAAAATTGCACAAAGAAAGGGCTAGGCCAAAAGATTTTCCTGCTTTTTGCCCAGCATTGTTATTGACAAAGGACAAATCCCAAAGACAAACAGGAATACATCCTGACAAAATTATTTGCTGTGTTACAGTAAGAACTCATTGCAGAGGAAAGCAAGATCACTCCTTTGGAGAACACCATTTCCCAGTGTAAATAAAGCTAATGGAAGTTATATCCTACTGAAAACACGATACAACCAAATTTTTTTTGGTTAATGATGAGCAGCATCTTTCATTTCAACTGTTAAGACTGAATTCCACAGGAATCAAACACACTTTTTTATTCTTTAGACAAAACAAGGGAAGTCAAGTAGTAACAACACTGTAAAAAAATCACCTGTCACCAAATACACCCTAGATCATGGACATTAATGCTGTAACTGGGAAATGACAGTTATGTTTTCTCCACTGTAAAATACATAGGTATAAGTGAACAAACAGAAAATGCAGGAAGCAAATAATTCCTACTGTAGGATACCATCATTTCTGCACTACCTGATTGTAATTGCCTTTAAAACAAACTGTGAAGCAATCTCAGAAAAGCTGACCAAAATCACTCGCCCTTGAGAAGTGTCACTTGATCCTTCCTCCCTTGCCATGGGAAATACAATTAGAATCTCTCTTGCAACTGCTCTACTGAAATCATCTTTTACTGAAGTACATGGCAGAGATTTGGACCATCATGCCTTATCTGGGATGCTGAGTTGATCCAAGTTCATACTGAAAGGAGCATGAGGATCTTAAAACCAACTAGAAGTTCTTCCTTCATCCATTGAGCTTCAATTGTGAGGCTCAAGCTCAAGCAGCATAGATTTGCCAAATGGTAGAAAAGACAATCCTAAAAAAAGCTACTCAGCTAAAAAAACCCAGCTACTCAGGCCTAAAAAACCAGCTAAAATAACAACAGACTTGGTAAACTTATTTCCAGTTATTCCTCAAGTCTAAGCCATACATTTTGGTTTTGTTCCAAAAAGGAGCTATACACGTAACTGTAGTTCTACTTCAAAAATATTTGTTTGCAAATATAAAAAAAGTTGAATTTTCTGTAGCAAAGAAGTAACTCAACATTGATTTGCAGCATTTCTGTAATGTCTTCTTCCTTCACTGACGAAAAGATGATGAACTTGTAGCCTGTGGGAAGCATTCACTTCTTCTACAGCAAAGGAAACACATGTTTTTATTTGGGTTATGTTTTTACCATTCCAGAGTGATAAAAGACAAACTTCTTGCTAGAATTGCTCAAGGGTAAAACCCTGGTATTAAGACCTGTAATGATGCTCAATGGGCCAGTGAAATGCCTCGAAGAGACACTAACCAGGGGCTTACTTTCCAGAGGAGCTTTTCAGGATAACCTGTATGAGAACACCGACAGAGAAAGACTCAGAAAAAAATGCTTCCTAAAAATACTAAAAACAAACCAAAACCTATGAGGATGGTGAAACCCACACACTTCAAAACCAACACATTCAAACATGGAAAAGATATGTCACTTTCAGCAGTAACAAAACAATCAAATGAAAAACAAACAAAATAACTAATGGAAAACCCCACAGTTTTTTAAATGTACAGCAGAGAAGGAATGAAGGGAGAACTTGAAAAAGCTACTCTAATTAGCCAACCAAGCTTATCAGTTTTCCCCCAGTTAACCACAACTTACTCCAGAACAAGGAAAATAAACGGCCTCCACAGGAAATTCCACTAAAGTACAGCACTCTAAAGTCATGTGTTGTTCTGAAACAGCTTCCTTGAATAGACCTGTCCTTCATCCAGAATTCAACTAAGAGATAAAGAAGAGCTCATGTTTTCTACCTTGCTTCAGGGGAACAAATGTGGACGTGCTCTCCTTGTGCAGGATTTGCAGGCAGCCTGAGAAATCAAAGCTCGTGAATTCGTGCATCATCAGCCCAGGTAGTTTGAAGAAAAGCAAAATGAGATTTGTGTCAGTGACAAAAACACGTTTGCCCAAGCATCTCCCTTACATGATGCAGCATACTCTAAGTATGTGATGGAAAAAAAAGTGTATGATAAGGCAAGACTATTTCACCTTCTGAAACCCATACCAAAAAGTCATCTTCACCCCTCAGACAACCTGAAAACAGGGAAGGACATAATCCCATAACAAGGTTGCCTGCAGCCAAGAGGCTGGGGTGCAGGTTTGGTCCCAGACCCAGTTTTCCCTGCCCCAGGCAGATGCTTAACTGATTTCTGCAAATCCTCCATTACCTAACGCGGGTTGTTAACATGCACGATTCTTCTGTATCACCATAGTAACAAAGCACGTACATTTTAAGGTGCATATGGGGGCTCTTCTAGAGGATGTGTCAAGTTGAATACACCTAAGACAATACAAGATATTTTAAGCTAGCCCCGTTCAGTACAAATACAGAAAGCACGAAAGTACTGTGCTAGAGATCATCACAAGACTGCTCAAGCAGTGGTTACACACCCATTAAAAAGTTTTCTGGAGGTTGAAAGAAGTAGAAGATGAAGCAAGATTCTGTCAAGACACTTAAGGGTCTTAATGCATTAAAACAACTGTGTAATTAATAATGGCCTGATTTACACACACTAACTTCTTTGGAAACCACAGAGCACAATATAGTATAAGACTTTATGAACACAGTTTACCTACAAGTTTAGCTACCCACCCCACCTCCCCAGAAAAAGGAATAAAAGATCCACATAGAAAACACGTCTACTCATTAAGAAATGAGAAGCAACTGGCATTTTCATATTAATGAGAGCAGCAAGTATCTTGCACTTACAGACCTGAACTATGACACCATTCCTGTAGAATACATGAGGGACACCCCAGAAAATCCAGGCTTAATGGCAACCCTTACATTAGATGTCTCCACAGCAAATAAGCCCATACATTGTTAACAGTCTCACTGGCATTCTGTGACTTGCCCCATTGTGATGCATGTGTCTAGCATGCATGACTTCTTGTAACAGATGTCATTACTGCCTTGAAAGAACCAAAGCAAAATAAATTTCAACACAGCAAATACATTATTCCCTAAAATAAACTTTTAAAAAAACTAGAGAGAGGTTCCAAACTGGTGGGGGAAAAAATCCCCAACACCAAAACCCCAACCTTTAGATAACGATTAAGAAAATAATTTTAGCAAAAAGAATATATGAAACAGCATGCTACAAGTCTGGATGCAATTACAGCAGTATTACCAACATCTGAAATACTCCTATAGTTGAAATCTGAAGATTAAAGACTAAAATCAGACTAAACTCAAGAAACAAATCAAACAAAAAACCCCTAACAAATCTCTCAGAATACTGCTTTACTTTTAAATATTAGTATTTATGGAATTTTAACACTTACTAAGATGCAGTCTTCAACTACACAGAACCACTTGTGCATGACCAGAAGACAATCCTCCTCTCTGGCACAGGAGGAGAAGTAAATGAGGCAAGGGGTTGAAAAAAAAAGAGAATTGGCCATTTCCTAACTGAAGGTTTGAGAGCAGAACCCAGGCAATTTGATTACAACCCTATATCTGTCTTATTACCAAAATCATCAAAATTCATACACCCTGGCCACATGGATTGTATTTGCAAAAAAACCTCAGTTCTCAAAAATTCTCAAGCATTTAGTTTTACAACTTTGCATTCCCTTGGCATGCTCATTATATACAACTGGTACCAGCAATCCATTTCTTCTTAAAAATCTTCCAAAATTAAAGACAGAAATGCCAATTTTTTTTCTTTGCATCATCAGTATCACAGTCATACATCAGTAGCATAGATCAGTGTCATTTGATTCACAAGTGGAACTTGTGATGAGATAGTTAACTATCCCCTGAAGAGGGCACAAACATACCTATCCAAAGTCTATCCTACTATGAAACTTCCAAATTATTGTTGGTCCTAAAGGGAAAAAGACCACTAAGTATCAACAGTAACTAGTGCTTACAAACATAGAGCTTTATTACATATGGTCAGCTTCATTCATAGATTAAAAAAACCCTCAGGATTTCCCATTTTAAATGTACAAATCTCAGCTCTAAATCCTGAATTAGCTTCTTTGCACCTTTTAAATATGTATTCCTGTTCAAGGATCAATATGTATCTGCCTCAATCACAGGCCTCATATTAAGACATGCTGTACTGGGATCTAGAATAAGCACACCAAGCACAGAAAGGGCTCAGAATACTTTATCACATCTGAGAGACTAAAAAGTTTCCAAGAAACTACATAAAAATTCCTTAATCAGAGCAGGCGCTGTACTCCCACCTTTCACTACCCTTACTTAATCCTTTCAAAAGGCTGAGGAGAGAGAAATCACTTCTGCCCTCAAGGTTTATACCACTTCACCAAAACAGTTCTGCACAATTTCTGAAGGAATAAAAACGCCTGGCAGGAATCCTCACTGACAGCTACATCTTACCAGTTCTGGAGTTATTTGGGGAAGACAGTCAGCCTCAGTAACAATTTTTAATGAACTTTACACTAGATTGCAGTAATTGCTTCATTAATGAAATTCTTGATGCTTCCTGTTGGTACGTTTGTTGGCAGCATTTGACTTTACTTAAAACTGAAATAAATCAGTTTCAATTTTGCTTTGACAAACTACAGCTTAGTGTCTCAAGTAACCAAAGAGTCAAAGAAAAAGGGTGATTGTCAACAGTTGTCAGATCATCTTGGGGAAGGCCTATTCATTTATTACTGTTTCTCTGTAGCTTTTTTAAAACCTCAAAAAACTCCAGCTCTTCCATGGACTTTAATGACACCTGCTCTCACAAACCATTCCTGTCAGAAACTGGCTCACAAAATCATTCAAGCCAAGCATTTGGGCCAAAGAATTCCTTCTGGCGTTCTGAATAGGTAAGCATTAAACTTGCTATAACAGAATTAGACTTCCTTACCTAATTAAAACATCATGATCTGCAGTAGCCAAGACACAGGCATGAATACATTGGAGGGGTGGGGAAAGAAACAGATGCTCTACCACCTAATTTTTAAGATGGTTTGGATGTTTCAAAGATATGTAAATTGGTGAATTCTTTTGTAGTGTACACATGACAAATATTTCCTTCTGAGTGGAAGCTTGGTATCAGACAGCAGATCAGAATGGAACACAGTAACTGATGAAGTTTCTATGGCCTATTTTCCCTGTTTGAATTATTTACTGTCCTATGACAGTGAGTTCTTATAGAGAAAAATGCTTGTGAATTATTTCCTTTCAGAAATAGATTAATTTACCATCATTCTATTGAGACAAAATTAATAACAGTAATAATAATAATAATAATAATAGTAGTATCATTATCATCATCTGTTTTCCCCACCTTAATTGGAGCATTGGGACTTATGGCCTGTGTGTAGCAAGTGAATTATTTCATCAGAACCACGCTTATAAGCAAATTCTAGCACTCAGAGCACTTAAATGCAATTTTTTTTGTCCCTTAGCATATCTAAAGACTTGCAGGTTGCTTGGTTTTTCTTCTTTTTCTTGTTCATATGTAGGAGAAAATTAAAATAATGAATACCGACAAATTAATATCTATTTTTAATTTGATAGCACAGCTATCAGCATGAACATTACTGTAAAAGATAAGCTTGAAAAGATTAGGAAACACATGCACTTCAAATGTCAGCTTACTTCATACAAGTGTAAGCGCTGTTCAATACCACTGCAGTCTTATACATTGATTCCTGTTACAACTTTCAGGTAGGAGAGGCACTGTGCTTATGCTAGTATGACATACCATGAAATATTTTACCATATACAAAGTGTTATCACTTTATGAATGAGAAAAACCACAGGGAATAGTGACAGCCAACAGATTTACTAGAGCAGAGTCTAAGCATCAACCAAAAAATCTTCACTTACAGAATACAAAAAACCAAGCACAAGCAAAGTATGTATTGTTACTGTCTTAAGTCTAGAAATATATGGCAATGCAAAAGAACATTCAGTCCTCTTCCTTCCATCAAAAAATAAGCATTGCTGAAGACAGGAGACACAACTAACAAAGTATTAGAAAGTATTGAAAAATGTTGCAAAAGTGTTTACATCTTACTGAATTTTAATTTGGAAACTTTGTAGCACATTAGTTGCCCATAATTAAATAGACACATAACAACAGAAAGTGCTTTCAGAAAGAGGTATGAATATTTTCAAGGGAGAAGGGAGGAACAAATTTTATACTTTTAGGGAACATTAAATTTTTGTTGGCAATCAATTCCAGCCATTCTATAACTGTGGAAACTCTGCTAATTAAAATTTACTTGCTCAAGTCTTGTTGCACACTAGACCAGAAGGAAAAAGAGAGAGATTTTCTTCTTAAAGCAGCTAAAAAGAAACTAGGATCCTGAACAATATGGCAACCTTCAGACTCTTTCCAATTTTTTAAGTAACCTGTGACATGCTCTAACTGAGGAAGAAGAGTAGAAGGGAGAACGCAAACATTTAAACATTGAACAACAGCATTTAAAACAACATACACTCTATGTCATATCACAGTCACTCTTTTTGAATCAGCTGAGTAAAAACCAAAAACAACAGAATTATTTCCTTTGTTTCCTTTTAAAACTTGTGTTAATACTCTGAAGAGTATTTTTAATTTCTGGAGTTTGTCATAATCCCATTAAGTCATCACCTATACACACCATTTGTCCAAACACACACAAGATTGGGTAAATAACAAACAAAATTGCCAGTGTTTACACCCAAATGCAGCAGGATTGCCCTCAGCTTTAATCCTGTGACTTCTGATCCTGTCAGGATATATTATTTTCAAGAAACGTCTTTACTTTTAAAAGTCACACTGATGTTCTCACAGTCACTTTAGCACATCAAGAGCATTACATTTTAAATGACCAAACAAGGGAAACACTCAGCATTTTTTAATTCAAATATTATTGATGGTTCCAGTTATGCTGAAACATCCAAAAGCATTTTCTGCAATATCACAGTAATCAAGGACTGTTGCTAGGGTGAACCTTTTATTAAAAGAAAAAAGTAAAAATAACCACCCCCCCAACTGACTCTCAGATTATGTAACATGCAAATTCAGTTTCACCTTCAAAATAGTGTCATACAACATAAAGCCAAACAGACAGCAAGAATCAGTTCATAAGACTGGAAAAGCCTCCCAAAGACTCTACAAGCAACCTTCCCTCAAATGAAAGTATATTAGAATTGCAATAATTTAATATAATCAATTGGGTTAGAAGATCCTTTCCTTAAGAACAAACAAACAAAAAAAAACCCCTAGAAATTCTATTTACAAATTCCTTTCATTAAAGAATGAAGAATTTCAGAGTCTATATATGCCCTAAACAGCAGAAAGAAAATTAGCCTGGTGAAAAGTGTTAAAATCCTCCCAGAACTAATAAGCCCAAACTAATAGGCATTATTTCCTGTGATACAATTTCACATTCATCTTTCAGTATCTGGGCTTGTAAGACAAATTCAATACAATTCTGAAGCACAAATGAAGTACAAACAGTATTTTCATATATATTGAAGAAAGACATGAATAAATATTTTATTTAGAAATTTAGCTCACCCTTACTTTTTCAAATCAACACTTGAGGGTGTTTATAGCATCATAACCTGAGGCTGTTAAGCACACAGCATTCGAATATACTGTGTTTAATTCACAATCTCTTTAATTAAATTATCTAGGAAAATGAGTATATTTATGTGGTAAAACTATCAGCATGTGACAGTCTGAATCTGTAAAAATACGATATGTAAAAGCAACTCTGAATACAATTCAAGAGCAGTAGCTGTCCCTGAAATAAAAAGTGACCACCTGCAATACAGAGGGAAGTAAACAAGCCAGTAAAGCAGTGCTCCTACTTTTCGATTGCAGCAACTACGACTCCATCTTAAGCCTGTCATCATTCACCCCTACTGAATGAGGACTACACAACACAACTATTCTGTTTTCCCTAACACTGAAATTCAGTCACATTTCTAGACAGCAATTAAAACCTGCCAGCAAAACAGGAATTTGGTACAGTGCTCACTGACATGCCTCCTTTGACATTATTATGTTAAGTTGCATGAGTAGCGAATTGACCTGTCAGTCCAAAAATTCTAATTCCTTCATTTAAAAACTGTGTGTTTTTGGGAATATATTGTGTTGACGCTGACCTCCCTGACTGCAAAATATCATTGAGGAAAAAAAGAATAAAATTATCTGGAAGTATAGAAATACTCTCATTTAACTAATACCTAACTGACAAATACAATAATATCATCACAAGAATAAAGTAAAAATCACCAATGAAGACTCATCTGTAGCAATCAGAATTTTATAAGGCTGCCTTCCATATGTTCACGATCAAGAAAAAACCTAGTAGCCCTTAATGTAGCTTCTTAATTAATCTTTCCCACCACCACTGAGAATTTATTATTAACTGAGGTCAAACTCTAGACACCACAAATATTTATATCCGACTCTGTAAAAGGAAGTTTTGTAAATAAAGAATAACGCTCAATTGCCAGAATATTCCTGTTAGCTACAATGACACAAAATGCATTGTAAAGGACCCGTATTCACTCTTACATGCCGAAAGGTCTGTTAATGAACTCAAGGCCATTGATGTCATCAATCCTACTGATAAAATTAAACATAGTGAACTTTTAATATATGATGAATTTCAATTTGTAGATCTGTCCTATTTTCACAAATGGTTTATCTGGCATTTCAATCACATTCCCCAGCCATTTAAAGTGGCACGCTTGTGCTATGTGCAAAAGCAACCAGAGAAAAATGATGACTCTGGCCATGCCAAAAATGCTGTCAAAAAAAGGAAAGCAACCGAGAAACATTTTTCTTATTTTTCTTCTGATATTTTAATAAGTGAAGTAAAAAACCCCAATAAAACTAATCATTTCTCTAAGAAAAAGCATCCTTAATAGTGCTTTGTAAGGGTATTTATATAAGAACACATTTAGTTCTGTGGCACCACTGAATAAACTCAAAGCAAATACTGTGAGCTTTCCTTTCTCAGATTAAGTAAAGATTAGTAATATTTCAGGTATTCTCTTAGGCTGTACTAACAACAAGCCTCCTCCACTCCATGAATGTATAATTAAGGATCACCTCAGTGTAATTTGTTAAGATAATGAAAATGTACACACGAGCAACGAACATCACCATTTTAACACTGGCAACCACAAAACAGTTATAACAACCAAATACATTGTCTGGTCTGGGGATCCTTCATCAGTAAATTTTACCGTGGGTTTTTAAAATTGTCAATAAATTTAAAATCAAAGATAATACATTGCCCTCTAAACAATTTATGCCATATTAAAAACATGTCTGGTATTCTGGTATTTCAGAGGTCTCTTTAGCCACGGCATAAGGTTAAGGAGAAACTACGATTGCTAATCTGCTGTAAAATTCTCTAAGTAAACAGACAAGAAAAGGAATCATAATGCTGATTTCTATCAATTTAGTTGTCTTCACTGTCACCTGTATTTTATTTTAGGCAACATTTTCAGATGCCTCATTAGGTATGACTGGCTTCCTTCTGCACCATGTCGATTTCTTGCAGATGTAAGGCTGTATTGTTCAATAAAATGTAAATTTCTCCAAATGGATTAATACACTACCTTGAAAATACGTTCATAATAATAAATTTTATTTACAATATTCTATTTTTGACAAAGTATTCCTGAAGGGGAAAATATTTCAACATTTTCTGAATAAAACTCTTCCTAGTTTAAATGTAAGATGGTACAGCGAGAAGGCACTTCTGAATTAGTGCTCCTTTATAGGAAAAGGATAAATATAAACCATAAAAATAAGCCTTTCTCTTGCCTCCACATCTCCCTTTACAGTGACTTCCCATGCTCGCAGCCATAAGCCCTCTTTCTGCTGCCCTTTCCGATAAACCTGCCGGCCTTGCTGCCTCTCCCTTCCCATGCAGGTCTGATCTGCGAGGCTGCTGAATGCAGACACTGTACTGCACTGTGAATGGACAGCCAGGTATTTTATGAATGGAGCCGATCACGTGCTCCCAGCACCTCCCCGAGCTGATATTTCCCACATAACTGTGTCAACAAGCAGCGAACAGCACATATTAATACAGCAGGTCCTGGAGACCTTCCGCCGCCGGCCGCGGGCCGCAGGCCGGCCCTCGTCCCGGGAGCAGCCGCTTCGTGCGCTCCGCAGGGCAGGTTCCGCCGCAGGTCGTCGGTGGTGACAGCAATCCTTTATTCGTAATTTTTTTTTTATGAATGGAGATTGTGGTATGCAAATGAGAGCGATTCACAAAAAAAGGAAACATGGCGGCGGCGGCCCCGGCTCCCGGCCCCGCGGGCGCCGCGGCGGCTGCCCCCGGCCCGGCTGCCCCCGGCC